>RJWJ010014563.1:0-37667 GCA_004363605.1 Indri indri | reverse complement strand
GAGTTCGAGACCAGCCTGAGCAAGAGTGAGACCCCATCTCTACTAAAAACAGAAAGAAATTAATCGAACAACTAAAAATATATAGAAAAGAATTAGCCAAGCATGGTGGCACATGCCTGTAGTCCCAGATACTTGGGAGGCTGAGGCAGAAGGATCGCTTGAGCCCAGGAGTTTGAGGTTGCTGTGAGCTAGGCTGATGCCACGGCACTTACTCTAGCCCGGGCGAAAGAGTGAGACTGTGTCTCAAAAAAAAAACAAAAACAAAAAAAAAACAAAGAATACATAAAGAGCTCTCAAAACTCAGTAATAAGATAAATAATCCAATTATTCTCAAATGGGCAAAATATTTGGTAACTCACCATAGGAGATACACAATGGGAAAAGGTATATGGAAAAAATAAATACTCAATATCATTAGTGATTAGGAAAATGAAAATACAACCACAATGAAATATCCTACATAACCAATAAAATTATCTAAAGGATTGAGAAGGATCTGGAGAAACTAGAACCCCTTCATATCTACTGCTAGTGGGAAAATAGTGTCAGAGTGCTTGGAAAACAGTTTGGAAGTTTCTTAGCATGTAATCGAAACATTTTACCCCTGCTATGTTTTCATTCGTTTGGGGAAGAGATGTCCATACAAAAAAAAAAAAAAAAGAAAAGTTGGACGTGAATGTTTGCAGTGGTTATTGTCCAAAATAGCCAAAAACTGGAAACAAATAAAAATGTTCATTATTGGATTTTTTTTTAAATGCGGTACAGCCATACAAGCGATTACTACTCAACGATAAAAATGAATGAATTGGGCTGGGCACAGTTGCTCACAGCTGTAATCCTAGCACTCAGGGAGGCTGAGGCAGCAGCAGCGGCAGGGAGGGAGGGCGGATTTCTCAAAGTTGCCACCAGTCAAAGGAAGCCATCACCAATAAATCAGACTTGCTACATGAATAAAAAACACGTTTGTCAGCCCTAAACAACCAACTTGATTTCTGATGGACACCAGAAAATATGGCGCATGCTATTAGAAAGAGATGACTAACCAAAGGGGTAGCCCTGTGGCTGCCATGCTTCATGTTTCAACACCGGTCCTAGGATTGGTCTTGTTACTCAGCCAGCACCACCCAATCAAGCCACTCGGCTGGGCTGGCAGAAACAAATTAGACACATGAGGAACAGAAGAAAAAGCTAAAGAAGACGGCTGAAATTACTTGAGATTTTTCAACAGTTTCGGCCAAGCACATGTGAATGCCCATGGCATACACCCATAATGTGTATTAGTACAATACACACTAGTACTAACGTGTACTAATTAGTACAATAATTTAGGGTTTTTTTTTTTTTTGCTTAAAAACACAAAAACTCCCAAACATAAAATATGGTTTAACTTAGCATGTTTCAAATGGTATAACCTCAAGAGGAAAGTCATACTTTCAGGAATTAACTATGAGAAAAATTTCAGATTATTGAACACATTGTTATATTCTTATGTATGTACTACATACATTATGTATGTAATGCAAATGTGTTCTGAAATATAACTTATACATGAATTTTAATAAATCAGTAAATCCCCAAAGTTTCATTGCAAAAGACTTTATAATGTAAAGAATGTGTAAAGAATATATACTACATATGCAAAACTCTTCCCCAATTATTAAGTAGATGATGCTAAAAATAAGCATCTAGACCACAGAAGAATAATTTATAAATTAACTAATTAACTTCTATATATACTGCAAATAAGCTCATGTTTTCTTTCTGTGTTTAAAGAGCTGTATCTCTACTGCAGACAATAACCCTTAATTAATGAAAATGTTTAATAAATAATTTTCATTTTCTTATTTCACATTCTACCATGGTCAGAACCAATACAATAAAGCAAACGGTAACTCTCCAAAGACTAGTATTCTTGCCCAGAGATAAACCTAGAAAAACAATTAATCTCATATTTGTAGTTGAATGTATAAGGTTCAAATTTGGAACAGAACTAAAGATACTACATTTGGAGTCATTAACCTGAAAATAGCATCTTGAATCCACAGAAATGTAGGATCTCTTAGGCAGGAGAGATCAAGAAAGGAGGACTGGGACTCCTGCATTGAAAACTGTGTAGAAAAGGAACCAACCAAGGAAGTGAGAAAAAATTACCTAAGAGGCAAGGAGGAAGACCTGCAAAGACCAGTACTATAGCAGCTGTCCCCAACCTTTTTGGCACCAGGGACCAGTTTCAAGGAAGACAATTCTTCCACGGACTGGGGGGCAGGGGGCGCACGGAGCTCAGGTGGTGACGCTGCAGATACAGATGAAGCTGTGAGCTGGCTGCTCACCTCCTGCTATGCCGCCCTGTTCCTACCAGCGAGTTGGGGACGGCAGTACTATAGAAAAGAAGATAGTTCCAGGGAGGAGAGGGTGGTCAACTTCGTTCAAATGCCATAGAGAATTAAAGTTTTTACTTGATTTAGCAACCAGAACCTACTGGTGCCCTTTACAAGAACAGCTTCATTGGAGAGATAAAGATATAAATCAGACTGGAGAAGGCCGAAGTGTTGACAAGTGAATATGAAATAAGGATCTGGACACAGCATGTGCAAATGATCGCTATCATTACCTTATGCTAAAATGGATCTTCCCCTCTATCTGTGAGCTCCTCGAGGGCAAGGACAGGGTTTTATCCAAGGACAGGGTTTTATCCATCTCGGAGTAAGATAACAACCTGCTGCTGGACTAGTGGTTTTAAACAATACTCCAGCAGAGGTCCTGGGGCTTTAATTAGGGTGGTCAGATAAAACATTCACACAATAGTCTTTAACAGAATTCCAGAAGAAAAAAGAAAAAAATAAGTTATTTGGCAGAAATTAATCTTTCTCAAACAGAGGTAAAAGGCTCAGGGATAGCTTCCCACCAAGACAGAACATGCCACCCTGATAACCAATCTGCAACCCCCCTCTAAGTGAAAAGGCCCCGACACACTGTCATCCTAATTTTCACTGTTTTTCTCCCAATGTGGATGACTTTTCGATCATGAACTCCCCTCAGAAATTCACCTTCTCCTTAGGTTTTTCTCCCTAACTGCAACGACCACTCTGACACAAAAGGAGCCTAGAACCCCTTCCTTTTATATCTCTGGGTACGATGCAGACAAACCTGTAAAACACTTCAAGACTGTGTATAACACACAGTCATGGGCCATATAGCGTTTTGGTCAAGGACCCACCACATATCCCAAGGTGGTCCGATAAGGTTATAATGCCTTATTTTTACTGAATGTTTTCTATGTTTAGATATTTTAGATACACAAATACTTAAAATTGCCTACAGTATTCAGTACAGAAACATGCTATAGAGTTGTAGCTTAGGAGCAACGGGCTATACCACAAAGCCTAGGTGTGTAGTAAGCTAGACCATCTAGGTTTGTGTATGGACACTCTATGATGTTCACACAATGATGAAGTTGCCTCGCCACGCATTTCTCAGAACATATCATCAAAGGACACAAAACTGTGTATATATAATACCTTACGACTCTGGGGTAACCAATCTGTCTCCAAAGGGCAGGGGCAGTCTTTAACCCCTACTACCTAGAAGCATCCTCAAAGACAGCCTCAGAGAGACCAGTACAATCCTTCTCACCAAGCCCCCCTCCCCGCCCCCTAATTCTCCTAATGACTGTCAGTCAATTCCCACCTCGTACAGACGGGCCGCATTATCAGCAGTATGTGAGCACATTAAGACAATCATCATTTCAATGTAAGATAGGGAATATTAATTTTAAAAAGGGTCACAAAGTGTGTAGGAGGGTAGGAGAGGAGGGTATCTCCTGCAAAAGGAAGATATTATAACCATTTTACAACCATGAAGAAATAACAATTTATCTAAAGTCAAAGAACTTACAATGGACCTGGATGTCAATCCAGGTCTGCCTGACTCTAGGCCTATTTTCTTACTTCTCTGATTGCCTGATAGGCAACACCAATCCACCAAAACAGAAAGTACACACACCAGATGAATGGTATTTTTCTTTTAAGTTGAAAACGACTCACATGTGTGCATAATAACTGTTCATGACTGTAATTTTTTATCACAGATAAGTTATTTTCTTTGACTAAAAATTACAATTATGTACGACACAATTAAGTATATCAATATTTTACAGGGTTCTAGAAAAAAAATGTGCTATCCCCCCAAACTAGCACCATGCTTCTAAGAAAAAAGCTGTGCAACTCACTGTGCTGGACAGTGGAGGGCTCATCCTTGGAGCAGTTAATAGCTAAAAATTTTATCGTCTCTATATGGTTTCACTGAGTCACCCTATGGAAACGAGTGTCACTTAGAGGAAATATTATCAAAAAAGAAATCTCATTAGAGATTTGGTTCACTGTTTGGGCTTATATATAGTTTTCCATTTTGTTAATAAATTAAAAATGCAATTTTTCATTTTACAAAGTGCCTATGTTCTAACAAAAACACCAAGGAATACTGGGGAAAACTGGATCCTATGGCAATAGTACCACTTTTTTTAAAAAACCTTTAAATCTAGAAAAAAGTGAGAAATCACTTCTTTCAACTACTCAGTTTTATAGATGGGAAACTGAAGCCCAAAGAGATTAGTATGTTCTCCCATTCATCCTAACACAGTTTCTATGAACCCAGGAATGAATATATCATAAAACCTTTGGCCTTATCATCATATCTTAACCAACTGCTATTCAACCTTCCCATCATGGAAGGGCATGATGTACATAAAAAGGTACGAGAAGGCCTTACAACTTAGACGTGAATCTAGAATTTATAGGTAAAATATCTAACACTACAAGATATAAATAAAACTGGAAAGACCTAGAGACGAGTGTTCCAGTACGCTAAGCATTCAGAGTACACCAGATGCCAATGACTCTGCTACAGATTTAATGTGCATTATTTTTAGTATTTCCCATAGGTAGGTGCCTATCAATTCCGTTTTACAGATGAGGAAAATAAAAGTCAGAAAAGTTAAGTAAGTTGCTCAAGTTAAAACAAGAGGAAGAACTCGCAGTTGAAGCCAGGTCTTTCTGAATTCAAGGCCTCCACTCTCCCCAGGAGCTTCCCTCACCGTTCCCTGCCAGGTTCCTCTTCCCTGCACTTCCTGTTCTACCTACCCACCTCTTGATTCCTCCAAGGGGAAAAAACACTGATATCAAGAAGAGGCTTTCTAACACCCACCCATCACATAGCCACAAGCACCAACTTAACAATGAATTACCCAAAAAGGTTTCACTAACAAGATTGTTCAATTATTGGCTTGTTGTGCCTACATAAGCAAAGACAATAGAAGAAATAATATAAATCCTGCAGGATAAAAGACAAACTTTAAGAAAAAGAATTGAAAGACTGTAACAAAAATGACAACGCAAGCAATTTCACTAAAAAAGAAAATGAAACAATTCTGAAACCTAAGGTGGGAGACAGCTAGGAAAACAACCTATTGTGGCTGCATTTTTCCTCAAACTAGGGGCCCCAGGGACCAAGAAAATATATGAATGTCCATAAAATGGCTGTGAAATTTTCTAATTTCATACTTTCATTCTCATGAAAACCTCAAATTACTTAACATATGGATACGCTGAATCAGATGGACGACCATTACATAGCTGATAAAGTCCTACCATTTAATTTCAGTGCTTACAGCTGTGTTAAAGACTGCTATTATTTTAATTTCTTTGACATCAAATCTTGAGGGACAAAGTTTTCTTAAGTTCACGTAAAGAAAAATGATGGGGAAGACTTGAAATATCTTCGTCCGGCCAACAGTAAGTAGTACATGCTGAACTCAATGGAACCTGAGGTCAGCAGATGGTAAACAGCAACTCTGTTAGCCAAACAACATCACACGGCAGTGGAAATTTAAATCTTATTGATTTAGTAGTTTTGTTTACATTTAATTAGCAAATCTGTTTTTCTTTTATAGGCCTTAATGAAACTAAAATCTTTCTTGCACCGAAAAGGAATCTAGTATATACTAAACTGGCTATTTTTCATAGGAACCATTAACCAAGTTAATTTTCCCTATTAGTTATATAATAAATATGGCCATAAAGTGTAGATTTTAAAAAATCACTCATGTATAGGTTTTCTTTTTCAAAAAAATTTCAAAAATTGACAAATTAAATTAAAGCTCTCACAGTGGTTCCCAAAATGTATCTTTGTAACTAACATAGCTAGAGAGCAAAGTTTTTACAGGTTTAAACCTAAGTGAGAAAAATGTGGTGTTATAATTTTCTATGAAGCTAAATTTAATTAAATTTGAAGGATCTGCCTTTATTATTAGATTATGCACTTACTGTTTTATGGGGTTACATTTTCCTTTTATTTTCTGAAATGGCAGTGGTAAATAGACAGTTATTTTCATTTATATATCATGACTTCACAAAATTTGAAATTTGAGAATCCTATGTCAGTTCCCTCGATTTTAGGGGAAAATTTTAATAGTACAAGAAATCATAATCTCTTAGTACAACTAGCTTACAAGCTATCTTTCATGAAATGGTGTATGTGTCGATATACACATAGATAGCTATATTATAGATACATAGGTATAGGTATTCCCTCTGGAAATTCCTATTCCACAGGGAAAATTCATTTTGAGCATGAAGTCCCAATCAAGAAGTTCTTATTTCTACCAAAAGAAACTGAACACCCCCTCTCTAGCCCATCTAGGACAAAGTGCACTCCAGGCAGTCAGGCCACAAACTACAACATGGAGAAATGAAGACAGGTGCTATTACATTAAGTCCCTAAATAATTAGAAGTAGTTATTTTGCTAGACATCCTAGAATAAACCATAGCCTAATAATATTAATAATAACAATGACAAGTAATAGATAAAGAACAGAAACTCTGAACAGAAACTGTGGAAGATTAAAGACAGCGATAAACTCTTTGCTACTCCTCCCATTGAGAAATGAAATATAATTGCCCTCTCCCCTGAAACTGGGATTACCTTAGAATTGGTTTGACCAACAGAATGAAGCCGAAGTGATAGTCTGAGACATCTGAGATGTCTAAGCCTTGATGTTTCAGCCTGGGACTCTTGAAACCTTTGGTCTTAGTGTCCTGCACTGGGACACTACGTCTGACTGCCTTGAGGCCAACATACTAGGAGGAAGCCCAAGTTAGCCATGTGGAGAGACCAGACAGAAAAAAGAAAACAAAATTCCCAGCCAGGTCCACCTGTTATAGCCCCTAACAGTTCCTTGTCTTTCCAGCCAAGACTCCAGACATCACAGAACAGAAACAAACCATCCCTGCTATTCCCTGTCCAAATTCCTAACCCACAGAATCATGAGACATGATTAATAAAAAATTACTGTTTTAAGCAATAGATAACCAGAATAAAAACTAATAGCTTTTCATAAATAGCAATAGGACTTTAGAGCAAAAAGAAATGTCTCAGGCAGACTAATTGGAAACTACAATGGCATCAGACACAAAAAGGATTACAATGCACAAGGATAAATATAAATCCATTCATTCATTTATCCAACAAAGATTTGCTGTACCGGGATTTGTAAATAGGGATATAAACAGTCTCTGGGAATATAATGGTTTTTAAAAAAAAAAAGGTCCCTCAAGGAACTTACAGACTACAAAGTATTCTATATCCTAGTAGTGTCTTCCTATATACATTACTCTCAAATTTTGTTTTCACAAAAATAGCTAGCCTTTCATGGACATAACCAACAATTCAGATCAAATTAAAACATAGAAGAGTCTCTTAGAGTGATCCAGGGTTTGAGTTCCTCTGTGAGAAGAAGTGAAAACCGAATCAAAATCCCACAAAAGGTCATTTGTAGTCTGTAGCATCTAAACATGCTTTATTTAACTATAGTATTTAATAAAATGTTTGGGTTCTCATTTCGGAGTATAAATTCAAGGTACATGTCACTAAACCTTTTTAGTGTTTCTTCATAAAGTATCAGGTTAAAGATACCATTAGAAATATGCCTAGTTAGACCTTTTCTGCTTTACTACAGTCAAAATTCTAGAACCCAAAATGGGCAAAGCAAATAAGGTCAGGAGTAAGCTGTTGTTTTAACAAGATTTATTTCTGTCTAGGTGTGCTAAAGTTTAAACAAACACACTATTCCAGTGACTAAAATAATTTTTAACTGCTTCTTTTATTAAAGCATAGACAATTTAACCTTTCATAATATCATCCTTGGGGCTCTAAAATTATTTGCACCTTTCTATTTGCAGCATTTCTCTATTCAAATCTCATATGATGCCAAAAAGAACAAAAACAGAGAAAATTATTCTATCAGGTATTTTTACATACAAGAAAATGTTTGATCTCACATTGTAAAAGAACAAAAAAGTAAATAAATATGTTTCTGGTCTCTTGGACAATAGACCATAGTATAACATATCTTAAAATCATCAGCACCTGGCATGCCTCTGTAGCAGGTACTCAGCAAATGTCTGCTGGCTGATAACACATTTATTTCCCAGTTATTTTTTTAAATGTGGCCAATAAAAATAAGCAATGCTATTTTCTGTCTCGGTAATATTAGTACTTGAAGCAAAGAAAAAAGGATAACATTTTCAAAAGAGGCCACAAAGAAACATACCTGTCCTTTTCATTTTCTCTTAAAAACATTTAAAGAGGTGTAGTGGCCGGGGTGTGTTAACAAATGCTACGTGCTCTAAAGGTCAAAACAGTACAGGTGACAATGAAACAATAACCTCAATTATACGTACACTGGCTTCTGTTTTATCTTTTCTCCAATAATTTCAATTTTAGCACATTACATGGTAATTTGTCAGAATTTCTTTTTTAAAACATGACACAAAAGAAGAAAAAAATTCTCATTGCTAAAAAGAAACTTATTAATATTTTATCCAAAATATTCTATAAAAGTCAAAACAGAGTACTGAATAAAAATATGATTGGGAACTTAAAACTGATAATACTAACATTCCATTATAAAAAGTAACAATCTCTGGGAAGAAGATACTCAAGAATACCTGACTTAACAGCTCACTGTTCTTCCCTTCTAGGCTGGTCAAGAAACCAGCATGGCATCAGAGCACGCTCAAGAGATCCTCCTGGATCTCCCGGAGAATCAAGGCCAATGACTTAACATGTCTAGTCCCTTGTTTCCTCAAAGAGGCCAAATTCCTGTTTAGCTCTAAAAAATTCTGCCCTCAAATAAAGACCCATTAATCTACACCAGTAAGGTTTTAAGGCATCCACATATTCATTGGCTTAATTAAGGTACAATTATTTCCTCAATCTTCCACTAAGCACTTTATAAGTTTCAAATGCCTAGAGATAGACTACTTTTCTCTTATTTTATCTTACAGCTCTGTGTGATAGGTTGGCCTGTAATGATGATGTGCATTAGGAAAATGCCAAAAGGGAGGTTCGGTGACATTATGTGACTTGATCAAATTTAGTCAGTCAGCCAACAAAAACCTGGAAATCAGATCCTCTGACTTCAGCTCAGTGCTCACACAAGAAATTTCCAGAAAAAGCCACTTTTAAATCCATAAAACCTACAAAATAAATTATATGCCAGTAAGAAAGAAAAAAAATGGTGTTATTTTTAAATGAATACATCATTTCTTCAAATCACAATGTCATATGTCTTGAATTCCCTAACATAACACAATTTTAGGCCTTTATATCTCAAAATTACTTTTAAGATTCCTAGAATAAGAAATCTCAGTGGCTTAACATGTTTTCAAAATACTACCATCGACATTTTTAAAAAAATGTCACCATCTAATCAAGATTTCCTAAATCAGTATATATTCCTTGGGGGTAAAAGGGGGTCTGTGGGAAAATAAATTTGGGAATATTTGTAGATTAATAATGAACATCAGCTTTTTAGTTTAATGTAGCACTTCACAAATTTGTTGATTGATGACACACATTCCAGACTTTTAAAAAATACAAATTGTCATTCTAAAGCATTTTTGTTCCAATGAACAAAATCGTCTTGGAAAATACTTTTGTACATTTTTAAAAGACGATCATTTCCTAAACAAAAACCAAAATTATTATAGTTTTCCCTTCCCAAACATATCCATTTTCATATTTTCTGAAAAGGTAAATTATCTTACAATTTGTACGTTTAACAAGACAGTGTTCTTTTTTTTTCCCTGAAAAGTTATTAATCCAAAGTTGTACTTTACAATCAATAGCAACTTGAAATATACAACTATGATAAAAATTGTCTCATAATCTTAAAGTGTACTCTCAGTGACACAAATGGCATCATATTAAAAGGTCTCCTCCAGTAGTCACGCTAAATCACATACCCAGAACTGATACTAAAAAATCTGAGAGGAGGCCTCAATTTGAAAGCAGTGCACATTTTGAATAAGTATTGGCAAAGACAGCTAACCGGGGGGAGAATGTTCATCAGAGAAATAACATTTGAACCATAGCTTGAATCTTAAGCTATTATAGGAATTTGTGTCTAAAATTGGGAGCAAACATTTACAGGGCTAGTCACAATACTTAATCATTGAGCCCCAGTTAACCTACCCTTAACACGGAAGTAACTGCAAGTGTGGGTTTTTGCCCTATTTATAAAATAGCAAACTATGAGGCGAAGACTAATGAGCTAATCTGAATTTATCTTGTGCTCATGATTTTATAACACTAGATGAATTTACTTATGTCTCAAAGGAATCACACAGCATTTCTAACCCTTCCTCCAGACAACTAAGTTCCCTAATACAAATTAACCAAACACACTTTCTTTTCACTGTTAACTAATAATGTTTGGCAAGTCCAAAAATACTTTCGAATGCTTCTGAAAATGTAAGGCTCCTTAGAAACTTGAGCTGTTTTTAGTGATGGTATTTTAGAAGTGGTATAACTTACCACTTCAGGCAAAGAGGTATGACTTGTCACTGGTAATAGTGGTAACTTGGTAGGCTTAAAAGAGTTATTTTGAGAAAATAAGAGATTGTGGGTTCTAGTCTCAAACCTCACCCTTCCCCTCATACGTATGAAATTTAATGCTTATGTAATTCACAAATCAAACTTCTTTTTTAAAAAGGGAAGACATTACAGCAGAGTAAGTTATACATATATTTTAAAGGTATACCAAAATTTTTTTTAGGAATAGAAGCAGTCAGTGTTGGCTAGAAGATTTTAGATATTTCAGTTACTTCCTAATTCTTAAAATGCTTGTACAAGTGTCTCCCTCCTCCACCTCTTTAGACTTTAGAAGGTGATTCCATTATCCAACCTATAAATGGTTCTCAGACACAAAATAAATGTCAAAAGCAACTTCCTTTTCCACAGTACATGAACAAGTTGTATTTTAAAATAAATTATAGACTACCACAAAAAGACTCACATAAAGGCATCAAAGTATGTAGTATGCTTCACCAACCTATAGCTATCCTATTTCCAGCTACAGAATAAAATTAGATAAAGTGACCTCTCATACAAAAGAGTTTAGACTCTAAGTGCTAGGTTAAGGAATAATGCAAGTCTAAAACCACTTAAGAAAACAACTGCAAACAGCATTTTTTGGAAGGTCACATTAAAAAGATGAAACTACCATCTCTATTACCCAAACTCCATGACGTAATATGCCTGCACAAGAGTAATTAACTGAAGAAACATACATTAGGCAGATTGTTAAATGGGACAAAAACCGTGAAACACTGCTGAGTGTTCTGAAATGCTTTTTAAATATGAAACCAAGCAGCATTCACTTCCTAAATGTGAAATATAATTTTAAAAAGTAAGTCTAATGGAAAAGACAGACATTTAAGCATTCTGAAACTGTTTTTCATCAATTTTTATGCTTTTTTTTTTTTTAGAATATTAATACTACTGTTGTATGTGTGATGAAGTCTATTGTGTTGCTAAGCTATATAATGAATGACATGCTATATAACTTTGAGAATTTAACCGCTTCCCACTAGAGTGTTCTCTTAAGGCCTACAACAGAAATACAGCTGTGGTCTGTAATCAATGCTTTCTAGAGTACCTTTTCCCAAACTTATCACTCACTTTATCTAATTGGATAGAAATGTTAAACAATGATGCGGATGGAGACCATTACTCACTCCTACACATGAGTCTTCTCATTTATTTGAATGTCCTAAATCACCAACATGTTCAATGAAGTACTGGAAGGTAAAGAAGTTTTGGAGAGCTAAGGAGGGCAATGCACTGGGCCTCACAATCACGTCTTGACTATGTCCTGCAGAAATCAGGTAAAATACTTGACACTCATTATAAATGGCTGACCATCTAGCTTGTTGAAGATACAAAAGTCATTCCATTTTTGATTTATTCCTCTTTCCTTCTGGCTATCTCTTTAGGCATTCAACATCTCTAAGGAAAAGAAAGGGCTGATAATCAGAGGTAAAATTTTAACCTATGAATTTCATTCCCAGTAAACGCACTTAAAAAACAAAGCAAACAGAATAACCTCTTAGAGACCTAAAAGAAAATACACTATAACACTACAAGTGGTTATGTAAGAATGGTGCCATTACGGGTAAATTCCTTAATGTCCACACCTTCTAAATTATAACCATATTATTAATAGTTATATTTAATACCAAAACAATTAAAGAATTGTTAGGAAAGTTAAACCTGATGATTCCACGTTTTAACTATCCTGACCTTATATTACATAAGGCAAAGGGAGACTTGCCTACATAACCTGACAATATAAACAAATACAAACATATCTCATGATCATCCCCTTCTTCACTGTCTGAGTGAAGGAACGCAAAGAAATAAAGGAAAAGAAAGCCATGAGGACACTCGCAAACCAAAACCACAAGAAAAATAATCTGAAACCAGACTACAGGAGGCAGGAGTAAAGTACAATTCTCTACATAAGAAGTGATTTTGCAACACTCATAGGGCAAACCCACATTCCTGCCACAAGCCTCATCCAAAGCCTAGTGCTCTCAAACAGGCCACACAGCTGGCGGCCTTGA
The DNA here is from genome assembly GCA_004363605.1 of Indri indri. Classification (NCBI taxonomy): domain Eukaryota; kingdom Metazoa; phylum Chordata; class Mammalia; order Primates; family Indriidae; genus Indri; species Indri indri. The sequence continues at coordinate 24,704 of RJWJ010014563.1, read as the reverse complement.
AAGCTTTCTGGCTAGTAACAAAAATGAGAAGGGCTCAGGACTGAAGGGAGCCCTAATCTGATTCTGATAAAACACTGCCCTGCTGGGGTGAAACATTATAGTAGTCAGAAACTAAATTAAATAGATGATTTGAACTTTTATAGAAAAATGCTAAAGAAGCACTGCTTTGAACCTGGGCCTCCTTACTCAGGTAGTAATGAAACGTCCTAAGTATCGCACTACGTGCTTTCTAGGGAGAGTCATCCACATGACACATAAGGAGAATGCAGCACCACCTTCAGAAACAATACAGAGGGTATGCCTAGAGTCAAATCTGCTCTTGGTAAATAAACTATGTTTGCGTGAACATTACAGTCTAGTTTCCTCTCGAAATCAAAGCACCATATGCTTGAAAAGAAAGCTTTATACTAGATTTGGAGACTGAACTTGGTTTACAAGGGCCCAAGGCTTGCTTAATGAGCTGTTTTAAAGGCACCGTGTTTTACCCAGCCCTGGGAGTGTCCCCTATGAAACTACCTTGACCAACTCCAAGAAGCCAGACACCTTCCTACACAAGTCCCAAACCCTTCATCTCAATCCCCATAGAACTCTCTAAAGCAGCACTCTGGTTTTGTTTCCAGATCATTCAAGAGATTACTCATCCAGATCCAGCAATCCCACTTCTGGGTATTGTTAAACAAAAATTATGGGAAGCCATTGTTTTGGACTGAGCTCCTGCAGTAGGCCCCAACAGACCATTCCAAACCAAAATGGAGTCACTCATGCTAAACACCACATCATCAAACTAAACTTTAAGGAAGCAGATCCCAAAACAGACCAGTTTCTCCTGACACCAGGAGGTTCCAGTCGTTCTGAGTCAGTACAAAAGGAAGTCCCCTCTGCTTCAACCCTTACAAAAAAGTAACCTGAAGTAACCTGATGTTTTCCAATCAGTTTTTCTTTTTGCTGTTCTGTGTCTTTGTTCCCACCTTACAAAACACACTGTTCTGTTATTGCCCAGTGAGAGCTCGTTCTATTTTGTAGAATGCAGCTGCACTGATTCATGAATCTAAAATAAAAGTCAACCAAATTTGTTGTAATTCTGTCTTTCGACAGTTCTGGGTCAAAAAGGATATTAAGGGCACTACTGTGAATTCCCAAGAACCCTTGAGGAACCCAGGAGAGAGGCACCACTACCCTCTCTTGAAGTTCCTGTCTTCCTCACAAAGCCCCAAGGGTTGTAAGGTCTCTACTCTCTTTTCATTGAGAGCCCTGATCCAGGGTTAGTTTGTGCTGTGAGAGCACATGACTTTGGTGTGGGTACAAAGGGTTAATTTGTGCAGTGACAAGAACATACGTCCTCTTGGGATTTGTGGTGGCTGACTAGTCACTGGCAAGAGCTGCACTTTTAAAGCAACTGATAGTGGTTGCAGTTAAGTGGTTACTACTACAGAAGGTGTGAACTCCAGCTTTCAGAATTCTCAGGAATTGGATTCTACCCTCTGTTTTTTTTTTTTTTTTTTTTTTTGGTGTAGATGGGGTCTCACCTCAGCCTCCCATGTAGCTGAGACTACAGGTGCATCACCATGTCTTTCTTAGTTTCTTTTTCTTGCACATTTAGGTAGGGGGAAATCATCGTCTTAGTCAAGAGGATCTTGGTGCCAAAGACACAACCTGACTGGTGGGCATGGTTCGGGAACTTAAGAGCTATCGGAGTGCCCAACATCAAAATATAAAACTACCACACAAGAAGAAAGGCTAGACAGCCTCCAGAAAATGTCCACACAACAGGGTATACTGTGGAAGCATTATAAGACCCAACCCTGTGGCATTTCCTTCTAGGCAAATGAAAAGCTTAAGGGACTGATTTTTTTAAAAAACATTAAATCTACCATCCTTTTCACTTGGTTATTAATACTATCTAGGCTGGGTGCGGTGGCTCATGCCTGTAATCCTAGCACTCTGGGAGGCCAAGGCAGGGGGATCGCTTGAGGTCAGGAGTTCGAGAACAGCCTGAGCAAGAGCGAGACCCCGTCTCTACTAAAAATGGAAAGAAGTTAGCCGGACAACTAAAAATATATAGAAAAAATTAGCCGGGCATGGTGGTGCATGCCTGTAGTCCCAGCTACTCGGGAGGCTGAGGCAGGAGGATCGCTTGAGCCCAGGAGTTTGAGGTTGCTGCGAGCTAGGCTGACGCCACGGCACTCTAGCCCAGGCAACAGGGCGAGACTCTGTCTCAAAAAAAAAAAAAAAAAAAATACTATCTAACCACAAAGGCAAAAAGGAACTTAGATATAAAATGTTTATAAAACTTAGGTCCTCAGGTCAAGCAGATTTCCTTCTTTTTCCACACACAGTCTAGCCACAGAAAATGCTTTTTTTGGCCCTATTTGTTAGTGGGCTCCGCCCTGAACTCAGTAATCCAGTTAAGAAACACAAGCTAAATTGAAAAGCCTTCTGAGTTTTCTCCTAGGCTCACCTGGGTACTGCCTTGTAAGATCCTGAAGTGAATTCCTATGAATTCTTTCTTGCCTGGGCATCGATTATTGAAACCTCCTCTGTGTCTCACCTGACTGACACACCCAAACCTAAGTCTCCACCTGGTCAGGGCTCTGCCTATCTTGTCAGACCCATCAGGGCAGTATTAGAGTCATGCTCCAGAAAGAAAACTCAAGACCAAATCAGAGGAAAATGCATCAAATCCAGTTTTAGCAGAAATGGATGTTTTGTCCACCCATATGAGCTTTGAGGACATTCACACCTAAAATTTAGTCCACAACCTCTAAACCTCTGATAACAGGTGACATGCTGGAAGCTCTTTCTTGGTTTAAAAATCAAAAACAAAAACACTTGCATTCTTTCTCAGTGCCTTTGAGATGTAACTTTTTCACATTTTGAAAGTACAAATTTAGGGCCACCTGTCTAACAACTGATTAGAACAATTGGACAGGTAACTGAAAGACTGAAAGTCAGAAAGGGGAGAGAAACTAATAGAAAACTGGCAAATAAAAAATCTTAATGAAAACTCTAAGATCTACTTCTGTATGTTTACATATGTCTATAAATGAAATGTATGTTATGTATATGTGATATTTTTCTAAATTGAATGATATGGCCATGATTTATAAAGGGCTCTATTAAATTGGCTTAAAGAAAAAAAAATAAGCACTTAAATAAATCAGGTATTCTTTCAGAAAAATAGAACTAACTCTAATGCCTTTTAGTTCATATAGTCTGGGATAATCTTCACATAGTTTTAAAATTGTTGGTAAAATAAAAACAAGAATGTCTTCAGAATTGTCAGAATTAATTATAATGCAAACATACTTTTCTTTTTTACCTAGAGTTACCAAACAACCTTGTTATCTTCTAGATATATAAGGTCATAAAACTATAAATCCAACCTAAGAGCAGAATACACAATGAAAATAAATTGCTTGATGCATGTCAGTCATGGAAATAAAAAGGAAAAGGAAAAACCATGTTTAGTGTTTTAATTTCTTTGCTTCTGTGATAGTTTTGATAATTTCTGGATTTGTCAAAAAATAATTTTAAGGTAATGGCTAGCTTTGTTTTCAATGAGCAATTCAAACATACTCGTTAAGAACAAATAAACTAGGTGAATGTGAACAGGGTAAACGCTTACAAATGAATTTTTCATAGTTCCAAAATTCTTTTTCAGTAACTTGAAATCTTAAAGTTGTATTATGATAAATTAAGTAACAGATATTCATGAAATGTCTGAATCATTTCTAACTTAGTTAAAATGCTGAAATATAAATTTCTGAATATAAGTTTACAGTATTATATTTTCACTAGAAATTAAAGTTACTAAGAGTTAAAAATTCTAATTAGTATGTGGTAATTAAAACTGGAAATAATAGAGAAAAAACTCCTAATGCGAGGAAAGTAAAAGGTGTCTTGGTATGTAATGCTCACATGGAAGATGTGTTTTTTATTAAGGGAAAAAGAGTAATTTTTGTCCTAAAGTAGAATGACTGGCTGTTTCAATGTAAGAAAGAGAAAACATATAGGACAAATAACAGCAAAAATATAAGAAGGGTTACAGAAGGTTTGTGGAAGATTAATCTTGGGAAAAGGAATTTAAAGTGTCATCAAGCTGGCCAAAATTAGAAGAAAATTATGTTTTTCTAAAAATCAAGCATTAATATGAAAAGTACACTGATACAAAACTAGAATTTGATCCTCTGTTACAATAATGAGGTTTTCTTAGAGTATCTGCTCTTAATAAGAAATAGTGAAAGGTTTCTCCTTACCTTTTAAGAAATTGGCATAGGAAAAAGATTTTTATAGTTTATCAGGATGAGTCCTTGAGCATCATGTTGTCTTGGTAGGTCTTTGAAACAAGAAAACTGAGTCCTCTCTATTAAAAAGCTAAGGTTTTATCAACAACTATAACTTTCTATATTTGCCTTTGAAGTCTTTTAATTATCGCTCTAGTTAAATGAATATTGTTTCACAATGACCTGTGATCCTATTCTGATTGTTTTAAAACTTTGATATATGACAAACTCCCCAATATAAAATTATAAATTCTTTCTGATGTCAGATTAACCTTGGGATTTTACAGTTGGGTCCCTGGAAAGCCCCAAGTTTGCTGGAGTTTTGTTTTGTTTTTTATGGGGAGGGGGGAATCTATTACACAGCTTGGTGAGCAGTGTGTTGTACACTTCAAAATGCCTAGAAAAGTACATTTCAAATGTTCTCACCACAAAAAATTAAGTTTGTTAAGTGATGGATATGTTAATTAATTTGATTTAATTATTCCATATTATATTCATGAATATTTGTAGCCCATAAATACAATTATTATATAAATTGCCAATTTGCAATACATTTTTTTAAAAGACATTACTCATCCAAAGGAAATCTGAATAGGCACCTGAAGAGCAGGATATGTGACATCCATTTTCTTCCTCAAAAAGGAAGTAGTCTTACTAAGACATTCTTCACCAAACAGGAAGCAAAACAACATTGTTTTCCTATGAAGCTTGAAGTTTTCTTCTTGCTACAAGAGGAATGCTTTCTTTTTTAGGTAGAATATACTTAAGAACTTGATTCCTAGGTAATGCTTTGCCACGTTATATAATATAGCTCTTCTGGTGGTTTCCTTCTTTGCATTTGTTTTGTTTTGTGACAGAGTCTCACTCTGTCACCCTGGGTAGAGTGCAGTGACATCATCCTAGATCAGTAGAACCTCAAACTCCTGGCTCAAGCCATCTTTCTGCCTCAGCCTCCCAAGTAGCTGAGACTACCTACATGTGTGCACCACGACGCCCAGTTAATTTTTCTATTTTTAGTAGAATAGGAGTCTCGCTCTTGCTCAGGCTGGTCCTGAACTCCTGAGCTCAAGCAATCCTCCTGCCTCAGCCTCCTCGGGTGGTAGGCTAGGATTATAGGCATGAGCCACCAACTGACCTATTTTTATTTTATTTATTTATTTATTTTTGGTAAAATGACTAAGTAAATAAAAGTATCTACAAACTACCAGTAAGTTATTTATTTCATCACATCACCTAAATATAACACTAAGAAAATCATCGTGTTTACCATTAAATCTAGGGTACACTGGTAATCTATAACTCAATGTTTTTGGCATGGTTCTTAAAGAAATCTGCTTCTTTCAACAAAGTTATTATATATGTAGGTCTTAATCAAGACTATTAATATTAGTCCATTATTATAAAGATATTTAAAATAAACATTAATGATTATTATAACATGGCATAGATAAATGGTATGAGCTTCCTTTTCACTTAGAAAGCAGTATTCTTTCCAAGTACAGAAAATTACAGATTTCTATTAATATGTAAGCAAGACACCAGTTATTGTATGATTATAAGCAATACTATTAATGGCAATGTGAGTATTTACAAGTATTATTCAAAATGCTAACAGCCAGCACCAATATTTGGATTTCAGCACAGTTCCTTCTCCAGCAACCATATCTGGTAGGTATTAGAAGGTAAAATTCACATAAATTTTGAAATTTAACACACCACAACTCATACATTGACTTTTGCCATTTACCATATATGTGATCCTGGGCAAGTTAATTAACTTCATTTGGCCTTAGCTTCTTCATTTGTAAATATTGGGAATAATACCTTATTGAGTTTTTAAAAGAATAAATCCTAAAATGTATATAAAGTATACTACAGAAGGGTCTGGCCCATATATGCTTCATAATGGCAGCAATTACTATAATCACTATTGAAGATGCAGAGATCAACCAACACCTACTAATTTAACCAAAATAAATGTGAACTGCTCAGGACCTTCAGAAATATTTCATAGAATTTGTTTTAAAAGATATTTTTAGACTTGTACTTCTGAGTTCTACAAAGTCCAGATAGCATCTTCTGTCACATACGAGTTAGGCTTTGGCATATAAGACTCTTCTACCAGGCACTATCTTGACATTAATGAGAGCCAAGCAGGTATTCCATCATTACTTGAAACACTAGGTCTGCCAATTACTGAGTCAGATTTAACTAATATATAAACTACTCAGGCTATGCTAAACACTTAGGGAGGCTGTATTAAATTTTTCAACAGCTAGTCAGTGAGTGAGTATTGAGTCCACTGAGTATATAGCTGTGTAATGCAAACTTGGCACATACATCAATGATGAAACATAATCCCTGCTCTCCAAGAGTACAGCATCTAAATAAAATAGAGAAACAAAAAGGAAATGAAATAAAAAGATGTGGAAATGTATAATAATATTTTCTAGTATAGTGGGTAGCTAAAGATGGTTATGCAGGGTGGTTGATGGACAAATGATGTTACTTAGAAGAGCTTCTTTGAGTCAGTGAGTACCGCTGTCTTAAAAAGGAGAAACAATATTATGGATGACTAATAGATGAGAGGCAGTTATAAATTACAATTTGGATATTAAATGAAGCAACAGTAAGAAAACATATCAACTCGGGATGAAATGTAAGTAATTTTCACAGTGAAAAGCAAATTATCTGGGGTAGGAAAAGAATAAAATTAGCAAACTTCAAAAAGGTTAAGCATGCTGAAGCCTTATCTGAAAATTTAACAAAACTTTAAAAATGATTATTTGCTAAATTAAGATCTTTGCTAATTATTCTACGGGGTGAGGAGCGGGGGGATCATTGCCTGGGGATACTTAATTTATTACCACAACTAAGTCTCTATAAACAATAGGTAAATCAGATTGCTGATTATATAGTTACAACATTGTCTCACTCAACAAATACCAAACTATCTTTAATCTTTCTGTCACTTGGTATGATCCTATTATACGTATTATTATAGATATAAGTTGCTAGTTTCCTAGAAAAAATTATAAAATAGACTCCAAAAAATATTCAAAATTTAAAGAATAATATGTATATGTACACACAACTATTCAATATTATATAGTAAGTTACCACAGTATTTGCAGGGTGATCCTGATTTTCACTGGGAATGAACATGCTTCCCTGAGCAGTCTAGGGTCCTACTTCCTAGGCCCAGCCCCTCCCTATTCTCAATACTGGTCCCACATACCACTCTAATTGGCTCTGCAACTAGTTTTTCTCTCCCTCTGCAAATCTGTCTTAAATAATAAAGGATTCCATTTTTCAAGACCGACATACATATGGCTAGGATACACGGTCTCAGGACAAAATACATAAAGTAAGCTGGTGATTGTTCCACTGAGGAAAATTTGGAAAACAGAGAGAAGTACAAGAGAGGGGGAGATGTTTCACCACCATCACTACCACTCATAAATTAACATCTGTTAATATTTTAGCTAATATTTTCATTTAGTTTATTTCAGATGTTTTCCTATCCATATCTTTAAGCATGATTAAATATGATTCTTTATGACCATTTACTACTCAGCTATTTTCCTTGCTATTACTGTTATTTCTAGCATAAGAATATGGTATCGGCCGGGTGCGGCGGCTCACGCCTGTAATCCTAGCACTCTGGGAGGCCGAGATCGGCAGATTGTTTGAGCTCAGGAGTTAGAGACCAGCCTGAGCAAGAGCGAGACCCTGTCTCTACTAAAAATAGAAAGAAATTAATCGGACAACTAAAAATATATAGAAAAAATTAGCCGGGCATGGTGGCGCATGCCTGTAGTCCCAGCTACTTGGGAGGCTGAGGCAGAAGGATCGCTTGAGCCCAGGAGTTTGAGGTTGCTGTGAGCTATGATGATGCCACTGCACTCTACCCAGGGTAAGAGCGAGACTGTCTCAAGGAAAAAAAAAAAAGATATGCTCAAATGTAAGGCTTTTGATATATAAAGCCAAAGTATTTTCAGAAAAGTAGTACCAATTTACATGATAGACTAGCTGCTGAAAATGATCTTTTAATCACAACCTAATTAACAAAAGGCAGTTTCTCATTCATTCACTCATTCATTTTACTAATTTGATAGGATTAGCAAAAAATGACATCTTAACTGCAGTTTTTGCTTCTAATTTTTACTTGAGAGTCAACTTGGCCAGGCATGGTGGCTCAAACCTGTAATCCTAGTACTCTGGGAGGCTGAGGTGGGAGGGTTCCTTGAGCTCAGGAGTTCAAGACCAGCCTGAGTAAGAGCAAGACCACCCCCCTCAACACCATCTCTACCAAAAATAGAAAAAGTTAGCCCACGCCTGCAGTCCCAGCTACTCGGGAGGCTGAGGCAGGAGGATCCCTTGAGCTCAGGAGCTTGAGGTTGCAGTGAGCTATGATCATGCCGTTGCACCCTACCCGGGGTGACAGAGTGAGACTCCGTCTCAAAAAAAAAAAAAAAAAAAAAAAAAAAAGGCCTATTCTTTATAGAGGCTAAAATGGGACTTAGCTTTCCTCCAGAACCTTAGACATGGCTGGTCCATTAACTTGGTCTGGCATTCTGGTCATTCTGCCCAAAGCTTCATCATCTCTAACCTCATCACCTCATAAATGGAGGCCACTACCACTAACATCCCAAGCAGCTGACCGCTCTTGCGCTGGGACACACCTACCATTCTAATAGCAGTGACAGATCAAATGAGGCCACCAGGCCTATACTGCTCTTCACCTCCTAAAATGTCAAGACAAGCCTACAACACTTGGTTAAGGTTTAACAGACTTCCACCAAAACTCCTATAGTTCTTAATAATACTCTTCTCAACTGTTCCTAGTACCCATGACATGGTTCAATGTAGCACTATTTTCAAAGCAGCCTAGTATATATAATACAAACTGGGAAGCTGTGTATATATGCATATAAACCACACATACTCTTACCCTTAATTAAGTCAATGGCACATCTTACCCTTATTATTTATTATAAGTTCTTGCACATACATTTGAAAGGTTATAGCCATTTCCCTGTTAGTTGAAAATAGTTACAGTAATAAAATTAATACAAATAAAGCCATGGATTACTGACCTTTCTACTTGCCACACACATGTACAAACACACGTGTGTACACACATACACACACAGAGAACCAGCTGTGATTCCTAGAATTATACAGAGAACTTAAAGTAATTTCGAAGACATGTCTTTTATAAAATATGCAATAAGGAAGGTTCCCACGAGGAAAACTGATAGGAAGTTTTTAATTTCTTATGTTACTTATGTATGAGGAATCATGAAGACTGTTGGTCACTGCCTCCAGCGAGCCACTGTGGAAGATTTTAAGCTCAAAAGCTAGTGAAGTGCACTGACCATCACGGAGGTTACTCTTCAACACACTGTAACTCTAAGCTATTTTTCCCCAACCCTCATGATCGTCCAGATATGTAAGGTAGAATAGAAAGGTGATGAGCTATATTTAACTTTCACTGGTTTTATACTTTAAAGTACTGGCGATAGTCCCTAAATTCAACACCAACTTACAAAAAGCAGAAATAGCCTTTAAAAAAATAAAAGGGCTCAGCTACCTTACTGTGGTTCTAAGAAATAACTTCTTCACTAGGTTTCTCTGGAGACTGCACTTAGAACCATCAGGAACTTCACTCATTCCTGACCCAACAGCCCTTTACCAGCAACCGATGCACTTCATCATCTTTGCTTAAGCTTTCCTTGCCCAACTTCAAACTTTTCCATTCATACCATAAGATTACATATATTCTTGAAGTTTGCTCAAGGAGACTAATACATACTGCTTCTGTCATCGCTTCCCTTACAAAACAGGCACATATGAACAGTCTTCAAATGAGCAACAATCTTGCTGTGTATCCATTTACATTTTGAATAATAGTGTTATTTAAGGACTATATCTGAAATAAATTAAGTATGCTGGGTAACAGAATACTCAACAGAAAGTAAGACTGAGGTAGGTATCCTCTCTTCATAAATGCATACCTGTATCTATACATTTGTGAGAAGGCCTGAAAATCTATGAAGTCTATAATACATTATAATTCATTCAAATATTGTCCAAAGGGTACCTCAAAGCTTGCTGAATACCAAAACTGCTTTAATTGCTTTAACTGACTGTATTTCAAAGACATTTATTTTAAGGAACTCTTCAAACCATCCTCTACAAGAAAAAAAAAAATGGTAGCATAAATCAAAACACTGACAAAGTTAATTCAGTTAAAAGCCAACCAGTTAAACATAGCAGCAGTACAATCTCACAATATGACAGTCTTCACAACTAACCAAAACACTCCAACTAAAACAAAATCTACTTAACCGTGGAAAGACATTTACCTGGATTTCCAAAGTGGTTTTTAATCTTACTAGAGAAAGCAATCACACAATGGATAATAGGAACACTGATGCTTAAAAAACAGAATGAAGATTAGATAGATAGATAAATAGATAGACAGATGTTTAAAACTACATTACCTATCAAGTGCTTCCAACAATCTCCAGTCCTTGGAGAAGCAGCATTTTAATGAACAGACTACATGCATCTCAGAGGCTCAACCCACATTTCCTGATTTCTATGACAAAGATTGTCATTAACCTACCGAGATCACCAGGAATGCAGTACCAGTGTGGCCACACTTAAATAAACCTTTCATCTACTATGAGCAAAACAAAAACACTGTGAAACTGGTATGGCAAGTTATACAACTTAGCGCTATTATACATTAGTTTCAGATGAGACCGCCTGACTAATCAGTACCTGAGACACACAGAGAAAAACTGAACACCTGTAACTTGCACTGAACTTGGAAAAACAAGAACTAATCAATTCAAGCACTTTTTAGCAGAGTAACTATGAGATTATGTAAACCATCAAATGAATATAATTCCAGATAAAGTTCCATAGATTAATGTAGCTGCTATATTTCACTGCAGAAATCCCCATGACTTTTCAGTACTAAAGGTCTCTCTCTACTCAGCTCCTCTCCAAGACAATTTGGATATTGCTAACAGTAAGTTTGCAACACTCTTGCATACAATTTTTCTTGCCCTCTCCAAGTTTCCTTTGTAAATATCATTTATAAACTGGATTCCTTGAATAAAGATCTTTACCATCTTAAATTTCTTAAATAAATTTCCTTAAATATAATTCTAAACAAAATAAGTGGTTTCTGGAATATGAACTTGTCATTACTATAGGAAGAACTTTGTTAATATTAGTGATTAAACAAGCAATCAAGGATCACTTACAAAAAAAGGGATTAAGAGAAAAAAACTTCAGCAATGTTCAAGACCATGTACATATTTATTAATCTCTATATGTTAAACATTTTTTCATGTTAGAACATAACTTTTAATTTGAATAACCCTGTGTCGAATTAGGTACTCTACCACAATAATTAAAAATTAAAAGAGAGGTAAAAAAATAGAACTGACAATACCAACAAGTAATGAAGATGTAAAGCAACTAGAACCCCCAATACAGTTCTCATGGGAATGTGAACTATACAACCACTTGAAAAACTGTTTGGTAGTACCTACTAAGGCTCAACATACGTTATTCTCAAGACTCAGCAATTTTGTTCTTGGGTATACCCAAGAGAAGTGAGGGCCTTATGCCCACTAAAAACAAGGACAGGAATGTTCACAACAGCTTTATCCACAATAGCCAAAACTAAAAATGACCAAAGTGTTGATTCATTCATCAACAGGATGAATAAATACATCATAATATATTCATATAATGGAATACTACACAGCAATGAAAACAAAAAACCCAACGCTATATACTACAACATGGATGAATCCCACAGATGCAATGCAGAGCAAAAGAAGTCTGCCACAAAAGTGTAGTACATCCTACATGGTTAAATTTGTCTGAAGTTCAAGAACACATAAAACTAATGTATGGGGTACAGAGATCTATCAATGGGGATCAAGGTCACAATAGTGGTTATCTTTGCATCAAACAAGGAACAAGCTGAAAAAACTTATGAATGTCAATAGTAAAAAGCAACAGCTGACAGTCATGGGAAAAAAATCAGACACAAGAAATTAAACTTTGGAAAAGTCTAATGTCATAGTATAAAAGCAAAATGCTGAAAACAACTCAACAAAAATTCATATGCATAATATTTACTGAGTCACCAGAAAAAGAAATTATATTTATGCAATCTTAATAGGTGTAACTGTGTGCAATACACTTAGAAAAGATTTCTGGTTGTAAGTGCTTAAAATAAAATCAACTCTAACACCCAAGAGTCGGTTATCTTCATTTATCTGGAAAAGGCAGTTATGCAAAGTAAATAGATAAGAAATTGATAGTTACTTTTCCCTCCTAAATAAAAACTTTCAATTAGCTAATTTGTTTTAAAGGCTCTCATACTCCCATTTACTTAAGAACAGCATAGAAAATAGTTCTAATACAGAGGAATTTATTTACATCCTGAAATGCTCATACAGTACAGCTTTTAATTATAAAAAGCAAACTATGCTTACATTATGTTAGCAAACATATTCTATTTTTAACATATTACTTATTGGGTTTTCTCTTATAATAATGATCAAAAGTAAAATTATCATCTATTAATCATTTCTGCATCTAGAAATAACAGCATAAAGCTTTCTTACTAAAACAAAACAAAAAACAGAATCTAACTTTTATTGACCAATTTAGTGCCAGAAGGCTAAAGTAAAAAGTTTAAAATAACCTAACACAATAGAGTATAACACATAAGTAATCACAAAAGTAACCATTTTAGTCTTTAAATTTTAACTACAACTTTCATGGGTCCTTGAATTTACTAATTAAAAATTCCAGCTTGCTCAAATATAAAATGCTACTAAAAATTTTAAACTAATTTTTAAAATTACTACGAACGCATAAATCACAGAGGTGTTTTCCTTTCACAGTTCTCTTCAGTTCACTAAGAATTCACAGCTAAAAGTAACAGAAATTCCTTCCTTAAGGTAGAATGTCTAAAACTAGTGCTCTGTAATAATTTACATCAAACTCTTGAAAAGTATAACATTTTGATGTTATTTAAGATCAAGATTTTTTTTTTGGCATTAAACTGCCTACTACCAGAGAAATCAAAGTAAAAGTCAGACTTTAGCCAAGTTCATTTTAAACTCAGCCTTAATTTTCATTTAAACTTCATCTTTAAATGCTTGCATTTAAATTTTCTAAAGCAAAATCTCATATTCAGTGAAGTAGCAATCAAATACATTGTGAACAAAATAAAATCATTACGATGTTATAGTCACAGCAAAGGCAATATGAATAAATGCAGTTTTCACACACATAGACAAACTACACTTTTAAACAATAAACCATGACTTACATCATCACATGAATAAAGATGCTGAAAATGTTAGAATGCAAAGTCCCCTTAAGGTCAATGAGATTTGCTTTTATGTTCATGTTACATGGACTCCTTTATGAAAGTCTCAAAAACAATACTTAGGAAAAGCAGTTACTATGTGATGACAGAAGCTACTTTAAGACTTGTAAATCAACTATTCTACGAAAAACACAAGTATATAGTAAACAGTAACTTGAATTAAAAGTGGTTGGGGAAGAAGCCAACACAATTGCTTGTAGCAAAAACTGGACAAAGTAAATACTCTAAATTTTTTAAATCTCTAGGAATTTTTTTTTAAAAGGTGAGTCAATTTTTTCAGTTAATAAACATCTATGTTTTTCTTTGAGCAGAGAGTATCTATGCCAAGATTAGCCTACTGTGAATTAAAATGGCTACATTTTTAAGCAGGTTTAAAACTATGCTTAATAATTAAAAAGAAAACCACATACACTTGAATATATTCCAAAATACTACAATATATTATAATATGATTATACTTTCAAGCCTATTTCAAGAAGGCTGATATGACTAACACATTTTCCCAACTTATTCCTAATTCTAAATAGAAAAATGAGTCTTTTTCTGTGGAAGTTGAAGAAAAGTCTGCCAAAATCCCCTTTGACTATTTTAGTCATAGTTTTACTGTTGCAGTTGTTTTTTTTTTTTTTGGGGGGGGGGTGAGCCTTTTTTAAACAAATAAATGTACTAAGATGTATTATAATTTAAATGGATTTTAACAGCAAATTTTGATGCTTATATCAAATTATTTTTTTTCATTTTAAATAATACACAAGTGATCAACACTTGCTTTCTTGCCCTGACTACTCCAAGCCTATTTAATCTTTAAAGATCAAACTCCAGGAGTCCATAGTTCAGAGAAACACATGCTTTACGAAAGCTGGGATGTGGTTGCTTAATACAGAGAGAAATAAAGCACTGAAGTCATCACATAGTGGAGACAGGGAATAAATTATTTTTATTCAATTATTTTTATTCACAGAGTACAATGCCTATACTTTATAGTTAGCATAACATTTTGCCTGAAAGGCAAATATGAGAAAAATGAGTTTAAAGTACTTGCCTAGGGTTTCCCTGATAGTGGCAAAGTGAGAATTCAAACCTAAGATTTCACTCTCCAGATTCCATTCTCTTCCCACCCTACCTTCATCCACCCCGTATGTGCTTGTAGCATTTATCGAGAAGCTGGCTGGACCGGTCTTTTCCAGGTGCTTGCAGGGCATGTTCAAAGACTGGACTTCATTACTGGCAGACCTGAATGAATTAACAAACTCAAATCCTAAAGTGAACCGAGTTCAGAATACTCAGAAGCTTTCGCCGTTACACCGACGCGTATCTGGGTGCCAGTGCTGTCAAATCACCTGTGGCTGCATCAGTCGCAGACTCCCTTCAGCTCCGCACTGCATCCTGAACTCTGCCGGCATCGGGCAGTCCTGGGCACTGGCCTAGAGATTAAGCCTCTTGCTCAGTAACAGCAATCATTCCCTTGCTCCAGCACACCCTGAATAACCTGCTTGGTTAGATTCTCTTTCAAATACTGCCGGACATCAGCAGCAAAAAGTTTACATGAACTTTCAAAATTGCACTGGGTTTGCAGTTTACCAAGGCATGGAAGTTTGAGAACCACTGGCCTAGGCACACCTATGGACACAGCCAACAAAGCCAGTATACGCTGATGGTGACCATTATCTGCCCTTGCTGATTCGGCAGTCCTAAAAGCCGTCCAGCACCCTTCATCAGCTTGCTCTAGCGAAGAGTCTTCGCTCAGCCTATTTCATAACACCATGCCCCTTGTCTGAGCAACATGGCACACCTAAGACTGGGTAATACTGGCCAGTTACACCGCCATACAATAAATGCACACAAAATATACTTATTAATCATTAATTTCCCTCCTTCCTTCCTTCTGCCATTTCCTCTACTTCATGTCAATCCTCTCTCCTTTTTGTTTCTGCTGCTACTATGCTAGTGCAGGTCTTCATGCTTTCACCCTTCATACACTTTTAACTAACTAGTCTCTCTCCCATGCAAGTCATTCTACGTACTTCTACCTAACTGATCAAACTCTGCTCAAAACTCTTTCAATGGCTCTATATTGTGAACCAAATCAATTCTTAACACTTGTGTCTAACTTTTAAGGCCTAATTTGTATGCTCCGTATTTATCCAAGCTAATTTCATACTTCAGATGGACACCAAAGAATTGATCAGCCTCTACAATTCGACAATCACAAATCAGAGCAAGTCAGCCCTCATGCTTCCTAACACAGCATAGGTCAGCTGGACCTTCGATGGTGTCATATGTACCACCATTCCCACACTTAAAAAACTTTCAACAGTTCCCCCACGGCTTACATAATTAAATTCACACTCGAACATGACTTCCAAGATTCTTTATAACCTGGCTCCAAACTGTCTGTGCTATACCTTATTCTTACCACAACCAACATGCGTCCTGTTCTCACTGGGCTCTTTGACTTTCCCAGCAGAGACCACTGTGGCCTTCCCTGAATCTGTCTGCATCAAGTGTTCACTGTGGAGCTACATCCCCGTTATCTCTACCTATTAACATCCTTCCCATCTCTCAAGAGTCTGCTCCTACTTCTTCAGGAACCTTCCCTGATCTCACCTCTGAGAATTAAATCTCTCTAGTCTGTGTTTCCACAAAACATTCTTTTCCTTTTTTTTGAGACAGGGTCTCATCTCACTTTGTTGCCCAGAATGGAGTGCAGTGGAGCGATCACAGCTGACTATAACCTCAAACTCCTAAGCTCGAGTGATCTCCCCGCCTCCACCTCCTCAACAGCTAGGACTAAAGGTGCACGCTACGCCCGGTTGAGTTTTTAATTATTTTTTTTTTTAAAGATGGGGGTCTCGCTATGTTGCCCAGGCTGGTCGCAAACTCTGGCCTCAAGCAACACTCCTGTCTCAGCCCCAAAAGGCCTCGAAAAGCGCTGGGATTACAGGCACGAGCCACCATGCCCAGCCCACAAAACGTTCTTTATCAAGCGCTGTCTTGTATTTTTTTTTTTTTTCCAATTGGTCTACACAAGTTATCTTGCCTATCAGACCATGAAACTCTTAGGAGAAGGGAGTTCTGGCTTGATCTTTACGTCAATCCTAATAACTCATAATACAGTACTTTCCTTGAAATACCTTGGTTCTAATAAATACCAATAAATGGAATGTATCTAGATCCTTGGCAGATGCCATCAAATATTCTACCTGGAGGATGTGGTAAGAAACGAAATATAAGCAAAATGACAAAACTTGGATTATCAAAAAGTAGAGACTGAAAAAAAGTGAAGGCTGCTAACAGTATTTAATAATATTCATTCCACTCAGATAATTATCTCTACCTACAAAACCACGATTATTTCCACCATGTTCATTCATTTCTGCTTCCATGATCTCTGCTCACACTGCCCCATACTTGCTTTCCCCTTTCTTCAACTTCCACAATAAGCTTTTCCTGAAATGGCATAAACACATTCACACAGGTACCACAGTGTCTGTTATCTAGAAAGCAGAACTGAGCTAGTTTGTAACCATGGTAGGGCCAGCTGCTACCAATAAATGTCTTTTCGTCAATTGAAGCAATACACTAAAACAGTTGAACAGACTTTACACCAACTCTGAAGGGCTTATTTTTTTTAATTGTGATAAAATACATATGACATAAAATTTACCATCTCAACCATTTTTTAGGTGCACAGTTCAGTACTATTAAGTACATTCACACTGTCGTGCAACCAACCTCCAGAACTATTTTCGTCGTGCAAAACTGAAACTGTAAACCCATTAAACAACTCCCCACTGCCTGCACCCCCCGGCTCACTACCCCTGGCAACCACTACTGTACTTTCTGTCTCTACGAATTCAACTACTCCAGGTACTTTGTAAGACTGGAATCACAAGTACAGTCATGTGTCACTTAATGATGGGAATACCTTCTGAAAAATGCTTCATTAGGCAATTGCATTTTTCAGAAGGTATACCATACCATAAAGTGTACTTACACAGACGTGGATGATCTAGCCTACCATACAGCCATCTAGGTTACATGGTGCAGCCAATTGCTACTAGGCTACAAACCTGTACAGCATGTTACTGTACTGAATACTGTAGGCAACTATGACCACAATGGTATCTGTGTATCTAAATATAGAAAAGGAACAGTAAAAACACAGTATAAAAGATAAAAAATGGTACACCTATATAAAGCCCTTACCATGAATGGAGCTTGCAGGATTGGAAGTTAGGTGCTCTGGGGGAGGCAGTGAGCGAGTGGTGAGTGAATGTGAAGGCCTAGAACATTACTATACACTTTTATACAACCAGCAGCATGGTAGGTTTGTTTACGGCAGCATCGCCAGAAAGGTGTGAGTAATGCATTTAGCTAAGATGTTCTGAAGGCTATGTCACTAGGCAATAGGAATTTTTTTTTTTTTTTTTTTTTTGAGACAGAGTCTCACTCTGTTGCCCAGGCTAGAGTGAGTGCTGTGGCGTCAGCCTAGCTCACAGCAACCTCAAACTCCTGGGCTCAAGCCATCCTCCTGCCTCAGCTTCCCAAGTAGCTGGGCCTGGCAATAGGAATTTTTAAGCTCCTTTATAATTTTATGGGACCACTATTGTATATGCAGCCCATCATTGACTGAAACATCATTCTATGGCACATGACTCTATGTCTTTTTATGACTGGCTTATTTCACTTAGCCAGTTCATCCATGTTGTAGAATGTATCAGAATCTCCTTCCTTTTTAAGACTAAATAATGTGCTCTTATATGCATATACCACATTCTGTTTATCCATTCATCTGAAGATGGACACCTGGGTTGCTTCCACCTTTTGGCTATTGTGAATAATGGTGCTATGAACACACATGTACAAATGCAGGCCTTGTTTTGAGGTTATTGGAAAGTCACTCTGGAGGGGTTGTGTGATGAGGGGGGAGGACAAGGACACCTCAAAGGGAAAAAAAAGTCATCCTCCAAAGTAGCTGAAAATAAGAGAGACCAAGTGTCCCAAACATACACCGATGAAGACAGGTTTGTGTGTGTAAAGATGCCATGGACCAGGAACTGCTCACAACACAAATGAGTGCTAACATAAACTCATTAATATTTTTGAATACCTGGCATGGACTGAATATTGATAACTGTAAGTGCCGTACATACACACACGTCAGCTCCGCCCAGCACTGCTCAGGAGAATCCCAAATCATCATCAAATAAATAAATCCCTGCTACTGCTCATCCTACAGTACATGAGAAAAGCAGGTCCTTCAGCACTGGCACTCGTGATGTTCAATTTTTTATCAGGCAATGGTACAGTCTCTCCCCCTCTCTCTTCCCTATGCCTAGCTTCTCCCATGAACTTGAATACAGGTCTCATTCCGAGCCCCAGATCTGCAGGTTGAGAGGGCAGAATTTGTTCTGGATACAGGAAAGTCTCTACTATAGAGTAAGAAATTTCGTTCTAAGCCTCTTGTGATGAGGAATAAAGAAAAGAAAAAAAAAAATGAAATTTTGCAAACAGCTGCTCACAAAGCCCGATCAGGGTCACTCATGGTAAGAAGCTGCCACACGGCCTGCCTTCCAAATGTAGGGAAGAGAAAGACTGTGAGGAGTAACTCCAGCCAACATATCCCTCCCAGGGCTCCTTGTCTGCTAACAGAAAGCTTCAGAAGCCAAAGGAAAGAACCAGAACTCCACTTTCCAAAAGAGATCTTTCTGACTAGGCGACAGAGGACAGTGGTTAAGACCACAAATTCTGGAGGCTTTGACTGCTGGGAATCGAGCAGTGGCTCTCCACATACTTGCTGCGGGACCTTAGCCAAGTTACCTCACCTCTGTGTGCCCTCTGTACAGAGGGGAAATTGTCATGTTCCCTTCATAGTGTTGCTATCAGGTTTTAAGCAAATGAGCTAATATTCATAAAGCACTTAGAACAATGCGTGGCCCATGGTAAGCACTACACAAGTGTTTGTAAAAGAAATAAGTAGTTTAAGTTCTACGAAAATGGCCAACACTACGAACACACATTCAATGAAGTTGTGGTGCCTCGACCAATTTTTAATGTGTTCATTCCTCAATATACACATGCATAACCACAAATTTAATTATCCATAACCAAAAAGTCAGTAAAACTGTCTTGCAATGATGCATGCCCAGAGGAGGGGAAAACATGCCTTGATTGCTTTGTTAATTACTAATGAATTTCTTTTTAACAAAGATAAGAAAACACATTACTCACAAATGCTTCCATTTAGTACTTAAAATATTATTTGCTAGCTTTATACATGTTTCTACTCGTTTAATTAGTGAATTCTAACTTCTGGTGTAACACAGCATGAAGGATGAGCTATATGATTTTCCGTAACACTAGCAGATACAGAAGGAACAAAACAAAGCCGTTAGGCTGAATTTTCCAATACTCAAATGCATTCTATTTAATAATACATGTTCAATACCATGTTGATGCCTCGATGTATTTTGTGCAAATGCTACATTTCAATCCTGTAAAAACTTTTATTTCAATATAGATCTCCTTTTTTCTAGAACAGTACCTTCTGAATACAACCAATTTTAAAGATCCTGGGATTCTTTTCTCCTAAGAAAAAAATTTAAAACCTTTTTGAAATGCTGCTAGGATTTGAAGTATTTTGTTGTTATCTATACTACAGAACTCAATGATACACCTAACCTAATACTGCACATACATAAGTAATTATTTAATCAACCAGCCATTTCTAAATGATTTATCTGTTTTGACATTAACTTCCTTGTAGTTTTAAAATTCAAAATATCTGGATTTTAAAAATTAACCACACTAACACAATCAATTTCAAAATCTTGAAAATTAATGTAATAGAAAGTAAAGGAAAACAAAACAAAGAATCCCAAAGCAGTCCTTTAAGGCTTGTAGAAAATCAAAGCTTCTCTTACTAATTAATTAGCTTTTATAAGTCGATTTTGAAATCTTACTGAATTATTTCCCTCAAAATCTAAGACACAAAAATATTGCTTTATATTCTTCCAAATGTTTATAACAATTCAAATAAAATTACTTCCATGTTAAGATATTTTTAGTTTAATACTACATTATCATTAATTTGAAGGAAACCCAAATAATTTAGCTTCTTTCTCTGATACTATAGCCACAAACACATTTTCATTTGGTCATCCTAATACTAAGCTAACATGCTTGCCACAGACTTTCATATGCTGAATTACTGCCAACCTTAGACATTCCAGAATGCACTAGATACTGCAGGTGTTCCAGAATACACATTATAACATTAATACATTATTATTTTATTCTATTTGGTTTTTAAAAAGAGAAAGATTTCTCCCTAGTCCACAATTTTTGTACTTTTCTCCCTTTGTAGTTACCCCCTCACCCATTGTTGGAAAATCTCTTCTAGAACATTTTTTTAGCCAAGCAGCAAAATATATGTAATATAGATTCTAAACATGCTGTTTAACACCCACGAAATATAAATGATGCCACCAGATAGAGCACATGAAGACAGTATTTCAGAAATAACAGCCTATAAGCCATTAACCATTAACTTACATTCTATTTCACTACAGGCACTAAGCAGGAAAGATAAATATTTAGTACTCCCCTTTGGTCAATAAATTTGAATTATTTCGACAGTCACTGCAAATACATTAGCAAGTGCCTATAGTTGTAACTCCGTAAGGTTAGTGAACAAGTTTCAAGGGACAAAGTCACTAGTAGAACTGAAGTTTATTCAATGACTCAGGTTGAGTATTTCTTTAAAACTTCTGTTTTTAAAAATGAAATCAGTGCAAAATTTCTACTTATGCCTTTTCTGGTCTTCAAATTCCATTCTGTCATATGCAACATCCTTCCCAGAACATCACCAAAAAACTAAAATAATGGATAAACCTTTCAACACCACTACCATTCTAAAGGTGATCCAAAAACTCAAGCAATCAGCGATGACTTATACAGCACTTTAAAATGGATGACCAACTTGAAATTAAGAACAAAAGATCCCTACTTTCGTTAAGGATCTGAGTCTTACTTGAAGCTTCCACGCTAATAATTCAGGGTTAAGAAAAAGTGAAAAAGACAACATTCGACATGAGTTCCACGGGAGGATATAATCCTTCCAGAAAAATGTGTTTCAAAACTCCATTTTAGGTTGACTGTTTGGAACCTGGGACACTCGCTCATATGAACAGAATTATAAATGGCTATTAGGTTGCCCCAGACCAACAACAAAAGCCTTTTTAATCCATACATTCTATATGTCTAGCACTACGGCATACTTACAGTTCTATAAAACCTAACTGGCATTCACAACTGGCATTAAAAACATCTCAGTGAGAATACTCAGAATCCCAAGTAGGGGTGTCAGGAATCCATAGACCCTCCCTCCTTGCTGCAGTGGAATAGCGTCTCCCACTGAATGAGGCAGGAGTTCCACTGGGCCAGGGGAGGGTGGGGGCCACTTGTGGGATGTAGGAAATGTTACAGGAAAGATGATGAGGTGGGTAACGCGGGGAAGGTTTGACACTGGCTGAAGACCAGGACAGGGACCGGAAGGATGAGGGCAGTGCTAAGCCTGAGGGAAGACAGCCATGGGTGAGGAACCGTGAGTGGCGAGGCAGGAGCCACCGAACTAAACCAGCAGGCGATTCTCAGCCCAGGCCCGCCTCTGCCTCTCTTTCAACTCACCTCACCTGCTACCTTTGCCCGGGATTTTGCTCCTCCTCTGATCCGCTACAAAATTGAACACAGCCTCTCTACGTCTCCATTAACAACAAACCCTCTAGACGGCTAAGGATTTTTACTGTTAACAACAGGAGAGTATTAAATGGGCCCTCTCACGCGCTGGTTAACGGTGAGTTGTTTTTGGAGGGAAATGAGACCCCATTCTGGGGAGTGAATGAAAGATAGATGGCTTCTCCCTAGGGCAGGGGTAAAAGCAAGGCTGAGGAGGAAAGGTTCCAAGAGCAGGAGACAGAATTCTCCAGCTATAGTAATCGTCTTACCAAAAAAAAGTCAGGATTACGTAAATCAAGGCCTGCTTATTAACAAAACTTTAAGTTCTCAAAAGACAAAACATAGTTCCAAACTGCGTTATAAAAAATAATAAACACTCAAGAAGACAGTTAATTTATTTAATGTAAAATGTGTCTCAAGTGGAGTTAATGTTAACACACTCTTTTCAAGTGCTAATGCCAAAACTGCAGTTTTATAGTAAATTACAGAGGCCAAGATAATCTAAGAATAATTTAATGTCCAAGTTCTTCGATCACACCTGGAAATATTTAAGCCTGTCATGCCATGTATGTTCATAGTTAGGAAGCAGAGCCTGTAGATTAACCACATCTGTAAAGTTAAATTATCATTTCATACAACTCCAAAGGATCACAAATAATGCAATATGGTTACCCTCCAGGGGTAAACGGACAATGTGTGACATATGGGAATACAGGGATAAACACAATCACACCAAAGACCTTCACAGGCAGTTTTTTTTAAAGAATTTGTAAACATGTCATGCATGATTTATAAAGTTTTTCTCTGCTCAGTTCTCTTCAAATTTAGAAATGTAATTTCTCAGCCAGATAAAATTTCAAAGCATTTTTAAAGACATGCACTTAATGTAATTTTTTTCCAGAGGATTAACAGCACATCCACCCAACTACTGACCCAATGTGTTCTATCTTCTCTCTTTACAAAAACAATTAGCAGCAGTTAGATAGCGACAAAACCTTGACTTCTAGAAATACATATAATGCTTGGACTTGTTCCAAGTACCTTGTAAAATCCTATTAAAATGATGAATCGCTCATAATTTAGATCTGTTTTAGCTATAAAATTCTAAATGCAGCACGAGCATTAAATTCCTCTCTCCAACTTATCTTGCCTAGTATTTTCTGCTACTGCTCTCTGAATCGCAGATTTTGTTTTTCAACGGGACATGACTTGAAAGAGCATCTACTCCAACACCTTCAAAAATGTTTAAGTAATCGAGGCAAAAAAATGCCAGGTGATTTGCCTGAGGTCAAACAATGCCAAAGGACACAGTAAAGTGGCTTCAAATTCACATGACCAGCTAGCAGAAGCAGAAGCAGAGCTGAGGCTAAGAAGCCAATTAGAACCGAGACTCCAGGTCCAACCATCTTCTCTCCACACCAAACTGAAACTCCTACCTCATCCACTACTCTTCTCCACAAACAAAAACTGCTGTGCCTGCTGTTTTCTCATGAAATGACCCTGCCTTTCCGGGCCTCGTGAGGGAGTTACCTTTACTTGTGGGATTAGAATTTACAGTATTGTAGATATACTATCCTCATCAAGAAATAACCAACTGGTGTTTATAAACACAACTTGAATTTCTTGTGATGTTTTGAAATGTGTAGAAATCTACAGACAAAATCCTGTGTTTAATAATAAAACGTTTCATCAGGAGTAGAACATTTTCACGTGTATCTCCTTCTTCAAAGCTGCAAAGACGCTGCTTTTCTATCCTGTGCACAAGTCAAGCCACAGAACTTGCCATTCTGACCTGTGCAATGGCTTTTTAATAACTGTTTACAGCCACTGGGTGTAAATATCAAAGTGCTTGCTAAACATTACTTACTTCTCCTCACAACGTCCCTGTTGACAGAGATAAGCAAACATTCAGATTAAAGCCTGTGTCTGCACTAAGCGCAGTATTTTCCTATACCTGCTAAAGCTTAAACTTCTGATTTCTTTTTTTTTTTTTTTTTTTTTTTTGAGACAGAGTCTCACTCTCTTGCTTGGGGCGAGTGCCGTGGCATCAGCCTAGCTCACAGCAACCTCAAACTCCCGGGCTCGAGCAATCCTACTGTCTCAGCCTCCCGAGTAGCTGCGACTACAGGCATGTGCCACCATGCCCGGCTAATTTTTTTCTATATATATTTTTAGCTGTCCAATTAATTTCTTTCTATTTTTGGTAGAGATGGGGTCTCGCTCTCGCTCAGGCTGGTCTCGAACTC
>RJWJ010014562.1:0-37653 GCA_004363605.1 Indri indri | reverse complement strand
CTGGAGAGAAGCATGGATGTAGAGGCGGCATTCCTTTTCCTGAGATCAGCTCCAAGACTCCCCTCCAGCCGCAGACTGTGGATTGGAGGGCACTGACCTGTGGGCAGGTGTCCCTCACTTGCTCAGACCACGGCTGTAAGTGAGAGGAGTTTCACATCACCAGGATCTGAACAACTAGTTGAGCTCACTGCTTAAGGCAACTAATGCATGGAGAGTCTTGCAAAGTAGATTCTGCAAGATTTTCGATGCACCTGTTTTTGATGTGTGATTTTTCTTTATCACATTTGCAATGTATCAGAAAACATTCAAAGTGTACTGGATTCAGAGTCTCAAAATCAGTAAAAACAGAAATGTTGTCATTCATTCAAACCTTAACTTTCTCTTCTCCAGCTCATTTTTGGCATTAGGATTTGTGAACCAAAAAGTGAGATTATACTTTTATTTTTCTAAGAACTCATCTTGATGGTTTCCACTCCAGTGATGTTATGTTTTGGCACAACTCAATATCAAATCTTTGCTCCCCCTTTGAGTCTGCCTCCCTCTCACACGGGTACCATCCGGAGACTGTCCTCTGCCCTCGTCCAGATAGCTGCAGAAAGCAAAGCCACAGGGACTTGTTTGGGGACATCGTGCCCAGGGCAACACCCCTCGGACAACTTATTGACCAATGTTTGGGAAAAGAAGTGGATCGTCTGGGAGTCAACAGTCCACCCTCTGAGTTTAGCATGTTCCTTGGATCATTCAACGGCAGTACCATCTACCGCCTGAGGTACAAAGCGCCCAGCCCCAGCCAGCCCGGGGGCAGGTGTGGTTATTCCTGAAGATAAGTTGTACCTTTTCCTCTCTGGTTTCTGCTTAGATTTGTGCTAGAAATTAACCCCTGACACGCTCACCTTACTGAGCTTCTAAACAAAACAGGAAATCATTGGGCAAGAAAAGAACAATCGTTATGGAAGTGTTCCTTTTCTGGAGGAAAACAAAAACAGAAGTGACAATTATAAAGAAAATCCAGAGAAACCTGTGAGAGTTTTAGCTTTCTGTTTTGAATTAAATAAACAAATTTTATATAAAGTTGAGTCTAAGACTTTTTTGGAGGAGAGAGTAGAGGTCAAAGGCTCATTTACATATTTTTATTTGCGTGACACCTTCACTGATGTAACTGCCTTATATAAACATAGACCTTCTGCCCGTCACCCATTTGAATTTAGAGATTCCTCAGTGAGGGAGAAGGCAGACCTTATTTTCCATCTTTATACCTCCCTGGACTGTCCACTAATGGATTCTGCAGCTGGAGCCCAGGTGGTCATTTCTCCTGGTGACCAGAGCTGACAGCTGCCTTGCAAATCACATGTGTCCAGCCCAGAAACACAGCCAGCACGGCTCAGCCTTCCCACTGGGAAGACCTCGACTGGCATTCACTCTGTTGGTCCTTGGTGGCCTCCCAGTGGGCCACACCTCCCAGGGTGACTGTTCCTGCGGAGCAGTCCTTCACTCCAGGACACTTCTCAAGCATCTGCTGGGATTTAGAAAAAAGAACAGAGCTGCTCTTTTCCTCTGGGTTCCAGATTCCTCTGACTCCTGGGTGACCTGGAAAGAGACCGAGGGTTGTGACTTCATCCTGAGGGGTCCGAGTGCCTTTCTGAATGACTGCTCAGGGGGACAGAGCTGCTCTCCTCGGACGTGGCACAGGCAGATCCGGCTGGGCCTTGGCTCTCGGGCCAAGTCTTCTACCAACCTCCCAGAGAGCACAGCTGCCCCGCCTTGGCCAGCACTTCTGCCCTTGGAGGGTGCCCTACACCTTCCACCCCGTGCTGGGACTGGGGTGGCAGGCGGGGGACTTGTCCCAGGATCCTGCAGAAAGAACTTCATGAGGACAGGAAAGGGAGTCAGCAGGAGACGTCTGAGGCAGCAGCACAGACGTGTGATGATGTGGTTGTTTTGCCAACCAAAGTCTTTTGGGAAAAACATGAACTTCATTATTCTCCCCCATGAGGGTTTTCAGGGCAATAAAAGGAAATCTAATCAGAAAAGTAAATGACAGTTTTCCGTTTCAAAGTTCACATGTAAAAGGAAAGCTGCCTTGAAATTTGGGTGTTTTGCTTTAGCAGAATGGAAGTGCTGGCTAAAATCTGCACTTAGACGTTTCCAGCCCGAGGCTTAGCTGAGTTTGGAGAGCAGAGTAGCAGAGTCTCGTGTGAGCGCTGCCTCAACGCCAGCCAGACACAGCCCAGAGAGGGGACCCACTGAGGCGGCTTGCTGAAGAGAAAGGAACCCCATCACTTCCTGCAGGTCGGGGAGAGCAGAGCATTGAGGGAAACATAGTGGGAATGTAATTGCAGGGCTTGGGGAGAAAGGTCCACAAAGCTATCACTGAGAAACACCAGTAAATTTCAAACCAGGAGCGATGGCTTCTGATTGTCATGAGATCACGAAATTCTGGGGCCACGGTGCATTTGTCATTGCTGCCATGATACTCTGAACTTATCTACTTCAGCATATACTGTTTACGTGCAAGCAATTTGTCATTTTGATCATTTCTGAGTCTTAGCCTGAAATGTGCCTTTCTGTTATCTGTATTTACAGCATTCACTGTTGGGAAAAATTGAAAGCTTGGAAAGTTAATAATGAAAGATAAATTCCAAAAGCCAAACATTTCTGGATAGTGTGAGAAACCCTCAGCCAATTTCTTCCATTTTCCAGTCTGAGAAAAAGGTAAGTGTGTTGCAGTAACAGCTGTGGCCTTGGCCCCTCTAAAATCTCCCAGTGCGGGAGGAGTCACGTCGACAGGTCAGACAGTGGCAGGCCACTTGTCCAGGGCCATCGGGGAAGTGCTGGGGAGGACAGTTCTTACGCATCAGAGGACCTGCAGTTGCCCCGCAGTGTTGGCCTATCCCTTTCTCCCAACTTAATTTTGGGAGGAGGGTGGGGAAGGGATAGTATATCTGACAAACTTAAACTGTATTTCTGAGTCTCCATAGCACACGGAAAATCACGTCTATTAGATTTCCATCACAGCCATGATAAATCACCACCAATGTAGCAGTTTAGAACAGCACAAATTTGTCATTTTACGGTTCAGCAGGTTAAAGTCCAACACGGTCTCACTGTGCTAAAATCAAGGTGTTGGCAGGCAGCGTCCTTCCTGCCTTTCTGGGGGAGGATCCAGTTCCTGGTCTTTTCCAGTTGCTAGCGGCTTGCTCATTTGTTTTTTTGTCTGTTTGTTTTATTTTGTTTTGGTTTTGGTGAAAATAAATCACTGATTGCATAATTTTATTGAAACTAAAGTTCAGTTAAAAATAAAGTTCTTTATACTTTTCTATTTTTTTCTTTTTCATGTGATTTTTTTTTTATTTTGGAATACAATGGGGATACAAACGTTTTGGTTACATAAATTGCTTTTGAACCATTTGAGTTAAAGTGTGCTCATCCCCTTGATAGTGTGCGTGGTACCCGTTAGGTGTGAATTTACCCATCCCCTCCTCCCCCACCCACACCTGATCGATTTCCAATGTGCACATAGGTGTTGATTGATTCATTCCAATTTAGTGGTGGGTACACGTGGTGTTTGTTTTCCATTCTTGTGATAGTTGACTTGCTTGTTTGGATGGTTGGCAGAATTGTGCTCCTTGAGGTTGAGGTTGCAGGACTGATGTTCTTTGGAGCCAGCTGTCTGCTGAGGCTGCCCCAGCTCCTGCAGGCAGCTTCTTCTCTGGCACCCGGCTCAGTTCCTCTGTCTTCAAGGCAAGCAATGGTGGGACGATTCCCTCTCATGTCACAGCTCTCAGTCTGTGAGGGCTGTGGGATTAAATCGCATCCACGCAGATAATCAGGGTCATCTCCCCATCCCAAGACCCATAATCTTAATCTCATCTGCAAAATTTCTTTTGCCCTGTAAGGTAATGTATTCATAGGTCCCAGGGATTAGCGTGTGAGCATCTTTGAGGGTCATTATTCTCCACACCACCCTAGCAATGTAAGGATATAAATAAGATTATAAGGCTAATATTTACCTCATATACTACAAGTGAGTAATTTTATTCTAGTTAAAAATGTTTTTACTTAATTAACATAAACTTCTAAAGACTTTTCCTAGTGGGGGCAGTCAGATTTGGTTAAAATTATGAAAATTGAGTTGTTTTAAAGGTTATTAGATAATTCACTCTTCTTTCTAACTCAGACTGGCCTCCACTATTTGCTGGTGTCAGATATTAGTTGGGAGCTAACCGTACGTACCCCAGTGTGCACCAGCGTATGCCCGGGATCTGGGCACTGCCCTGCCACTTCCCTGGGCCCTTCTCTCTGAGATCCCCAGTTCCTTCCACTACTGGGAGCCACCACCATTCTCAATCCCTTCCTTTCCTTCAAAGTGCCGGTTTATCACCTGGTTTCCCCACTGGGAGTCATGAGAGCAGGGATTATCCAAACCTAGTGCACTGTGCCTAGAGAGAAGTAGGTGCTTAATAAAAAATTATAATCTATGGACAAATGAGTGAATGAGTAAATGGGGAGGTGGATGGATGGATGGATGAATCAGTGACTCTGCAGAATAGTTTCTTGAATTGAGAAGTATTTTCAACCAGATAACTTGTCTTCTGCTCAATGCTTAGATTCTGTGATTCTCTAAGTCTGGCCATAGCAGGAAACATAATCCTTCTTACTTGTTTACTTCTGTGTGATTTTTAAACATTGTCGTATCTGTTATCTCCTTTAGTTTATACAATATCACTGACGTAATCAGAATAAATAGGTATCATCCTTGTTTTCAGTATTAGGAAGTAGAACTAAAAAGCTAGTTAGTGTGGAGGAAAGGACAGAATTCTGGGCTCCTCATTTCCAGTCCAACATGTTTGTTCCGTATTCAGACTCCTGCACAGTCAAGAATCAGCCAGGCTATCGAGCCCACACATATACAAATATTAATAGCGTGTATGGGTCTAACTTCCAAATTCTGGTTTTAAAAACCGAAGTTGAGTTTTTCCTGAATTCCCAAGGCCAGACCAAGCCCAGGGAGCACTGCGGAGTAGAGTGGGAACATCCGGTCTTTAGTCATCTCACCCACGACTGTCCTTTCTTCCTGGGCAAGACTTTTTTTTTCTCTATTTTTTTATTTTTCCTAAAAATACCAGGATACTAATACTATGTTTTCAGGGTCAGAGAAAGACATGTGTCTAAAGTACCTGGGTCAATGGACTAAAGCTCTCTAAGAACTCAAAGTCCGAAATTATATTAATAGTTTCTACATGTTGAGGATCAGTCTTATGGTCTCAGCATGTGTCCTGGCACTCCGTAGGGACACTGTCCAGAGAAGACCGAGCCACTTTTCCCAAATCTGAGGGTGCACTTTGCAGACTGGGACTAGAGACGTTGTCACGTTGGGCAGACAGCCCCGTGGAGTTTGCGTTCACTATGCCTTCTTCCCTTTGAAAACCCTCACGGTGCGTCTGTATGTTTCAGCATTGGACTCCATTCTACTACTTTTGTCTTTTTTTCTCTTCCCTACAGTTAAAAATAAATTCATCTAAGAATCCTTTTTCCTGGCAAACATAACCCCTAAATACGACCATTGGAAAGAATTATTTTTTCTGTATCTTTGAAGGAAAACAGCCCTCCGACCCTGCCTTTCCAACAGGATCCTGGCGCACCTGCCGTCAGACCCAGCGAGGAGGGGCGCCTTCTCCCGGTACACTCCTTTCTCCAGCAAAGGCTGCCATTTATGGCACCTGACTGCATTGAACTTTGTTTCTCAAGAGATTGGCCTTCTGTGTTCTAAGAGTCCGCACCTTAATTAATTTACATCATGTGAACTTCTGGAGACGATTTGTTCTGTGTCGTCAGATTTAAGAG
This sequence comes from Indri indri, assembly GCA_004363605.1. Classification (NCBI taxonomy): domain Eukaryota; kingdom Metazoa; phylum Chordata; class Mammalia; order Primates; family Indriidae; genus Indri; species Indri indri. The sequence continues at coordinate 31,809 of RJWJ010014562.1, read as the reverse complement.
CCTTCGAGCTGCTGCCAGAGGAGCTGAGAAGCTTCCTGCTTTCCTTTCACGGCAAATGTGTACCACGAGGATGTCAGCTGGCCTCGCAAAGGAGCAGGACTTACATAAATCTCTGCCATTTGTACTCAAGGACTTCGGGACATGTCTATTTTCTCATTGTTATTATTTTGGCGTCTGCTTTTGAGAGCCAGCCTGGGTGTTAAGGACCATCACCTAGAGTGCGGCATTGCCATAGAAACCTGGGGAAGCATATTGGGCAAATGTTCATTTTAAATCTTCTTCATAAATAATCATTAAGGGTGTGTTTCATTACATTTCTGATGCAACAGGAAAAGAAGGAAGAGGAAGAGGAGGAGGAAGAGGATCAGGAAAGCACATACCTTACATTTCTTTTTGGCTGTCAAGCTAAATTGGCTTATTTCAAGTTTCTTTTAGCAAGATCTTCCTCTAAGAAGCATTGACTGTCTGAGTATCTGTCTCTTGTAGCTTTTTCCTAAGAAAGCCTTGACTTCAGTGGGTCTAAAGTGCTCACATTTGGGAAGAAGCTACCCTGTGCAGATGAGACCACGTGGGGAAAGGGCTGGGAGTCCCAGCCTGCAGGGCGGGGGTGTGGGGTTGCGTGAAGACTCACTGCAGCAAGAGCCTGTCCAGGTGCACTGTACGTGGAAGGAACAGCAGGCATTCAACTGAGCTGACCGAGCGCATCACGGCTCAAATGTTATGTCCCACCCACGCTCACCGAGAGTTCTTACTGGAGAAAGATGCATAAACGTGCTGCTTTCAGGGGGCCGTGTGCCTGTCTTCAGAATTCCATAATGGCGGGCAACAGAGCAAATAGACCTGCATTATTTATCGTTGTAGAATGAATATGGCTCCATTAGGAAGATACTGTTGTATATGCCGTGACTGGCTTTTATTGGTTTTTAGTTTTTATTAACACACCAAGTCATTAGATTCACACTATCTGCAGTCCTTTGTCATATTTTGTAAAATTAAAAATGGCATGACAATTGGTGTTTTTCTGAAGTTTTCCTTAGGAGGACTTCTCCACAACATGTACCAACGCTTCCAAGACGAGCGCTTTGCACCATGTCTCTTCCTGGAAGGTTGCTCTCCACGCCCGCTCAGCCGTCGCTCCTCCTCCGCGTGTGGACTCCGAGGTTGCTTCCTCACACAGGCCTCTCCAATGCAGGAGTCTAGGCTGATCCCTTGGGTATAATCACAGTAAGCTACTCTTTTCCTTCATATTTCTGATTAGAATCTTGTTTTAACGAAGAATCAGTCAGGATTCCTAGTCGTGAGCCACAGGACGGCCTCGGGCAGATCTAGGCAGAAAAGGAGCGATGCGCGCATGCACGTGTTTCTAGTGCTTGTTGCTGGTGTTTGCCGGGACCTCCGCAGGCCTGGGCTCCAGGGCTCGCTGGATGTTTGATATCTGTCACCTGCCTGGTTCCTGGCCCTTGTGTCAGGTTCCCAACTCACAGCCCTCGTGTTTGCTTTTCTTGGCCTAACCGATGTTGTGACCTAAAACATGAAAATCTTTCCCAGTGACAGCAATGACAAGGAAGAAGCTGGGTTGTGCCTATCTAAGGTTATTTTTCCCCATGGTAGTACTTAGTGTTACCGACGCTGGCCGGCCTGGGAGAATTTTCAGAGGCTACGTGGAGAAGGCACTGCCCTCCGCGACATGCTCTGCTGCCCTGTTGGATCCATTTGCTGAAGCTGACGCTGGAACAGTCACAAAAGCAACTGTCCTGGCTAACTGTAAGAAACAATTCATATTCTAACACCACTAGTTAGGAAAAATAAATAAATAAATGCTCGGACCAAAAATATTCATTTGGCAGGACACCAAATATATCTATTGGTTTGTGTCTAAGAGGTAAGCAGAGCTTTTATGATTTTATAATAATTCTTATACAATTGGAAGTTCTCAGAAATTATAAATGATTTATTTACTTTAAAATTATATGAGAAACGTGTTCTCTTTCCACAAAGGAAAAAGGGTTCTGCCAATAAGAAACACCACAGTGTGTGGATAGCTCATCCATAAAAACACGCAGTTACATTCTTTTCCCTTAACTCAAATGCACAGTATGCAAACACAGGGCCTGAACCATACACTCGCATAATCGCTCTCATATTTATGGATATTATTGACCAGAAGGTGGATCGACCTAAAGTTTATCCTTTCATCTCCAAGCTTCTTAAAATAGGGACCATGTCCAATGTTTACTTTACATTTTTCATGATATATATATTACATCTATCTACCATCAATCTATTTATCTATCTACCTACCTACCATTAACTGTCATCTATTTATCCATCCATCTATCATCTATCTATCCACCCATCTACTTAACGTTCATCCAGCTGTAATTAAAAGCAATGCATGGATGAATACACAATGAAAATATAGACAATGCATATTCTGCATAATGCATAAAAAGTATCTTGCAGTTTCCTTGTTTTGGGAAATGAGTTTACTTTCTTGCACTCAGAGACTCATAGATTCCTAGAGTCAGGAGACCCTCTGTGATTACAGATTATCTAATGTGCCCTTCTTGTCTGCAAAATGAAGAAAGAGACCCTCACAGAGAAGAAAGAATTTGCCCAAACTCACTTGGCTTCTTAATGGTCATCTGGAACTAAAATACGTTTTAACTCAACCATCTTATCCACATTTATTTCAATGGTGGATCACTCCAGAGGAAGTTAAAATTAACTAAACATCACCCTTATGTTGTAAGTGAAAGAGTTTCGATTGTAGCACGCTCCCCATGGTATTAATACAAAGCAGCAAGGACTATCTGGGGAAGGTTCGAAGTTGTTCCCCAGGATGAGGTCCCATCAAAGGTGGCCGGAGTAAGCACAGGGAGGAACGCTGTGCCCACGTGGACATCACAGCGCTAGGGCAGGAAGAGTTACCGCTAATGGGCAGAGATGGCTCATCTCATCAGCTTTTCTGCTAGCCGTTCCACTCTCGATGCTCCGTTCATGGGGATTAAACGTTTACTTTCTTCTGGTTTTCTTAGCTTGGATGAGCTTTCTTTTCAACGTTGCAAATGTTGTGGTTTTTTGGTTTTTTTGTTTTTTTTTTATAATGAGGCCCGGCTCATCATTTTGCTGTTTCTTCTATAATGAGACCCCGGCTCATTATTATTTTATTCCTGTTTCTGTTTTCATTTCATAATATTCAAAGATTATAAGTAATATCATCTCATTAATTCATCGCTGGCAGGAACAAGTACTCAGAGATGTATAATTATGATGACTTTGGCACAAATCTTTGGCAGAATCTGGGGAATTTTCTCTGTAATTCAAAAGTATCTGGGCCTGTGGAAATCCTTCACAAAGCAAGCCACCAAATTACCTCTAACTGCTTTTGTTATGTTGAACGATTTTCTTTCCAAAGAGTGCATGTAGCATTACACAGGATGCAAAAATGGCTATGGCCAGATTGCTATCTAAATATTTTTCGAGTGTTCCAGGATAGTATTGTCGTGCCAAACAGAGGAGAGAGAGGCTTTTAACTGTCCCACAGCATCCCTAACACTGCCAAGCCTTCTCAGTTGGAAAAGATGGCTCAGTGAACTCTTCCAAACATTGATGGACTTCCCCCCAAAGTGCAAATTCTACCAATAGTTCCTCTGTGTGACAATTGCTACCAGGGGAGCTTGGTGCCTAAATGCAAACAGGCTCTGGGAGCATTCTGAACTACATTTATTAAAATGCTAAAGTTTGATCTGATCAACTGACAGTCTTAGAAATAATTTTTACTCAACCAACAGAAACAATCTCCAAATCAATAGCTAAAACTAAGCGACCATATATTCCCATTGTGTGTGCATGAGACATACAATTAGCGAGGACATCACAGAGATTTGTCAGGGCTGAGCTTACAGCAAGATAAGCCTCCTTAGCAGCCCTAAAATTCTAATCATAAACAAAAGCAATGAAACACCTATAGTCATTCATAAAAATAAAACATCTCTGAGCTTTATATCAATTATATTAATACAATGTTTTCCCCATAATTAAAACTCCAGATATTTTCTTCCTTTCAGCTTCACACAAGCTCCATAAAAGCATTGTTGAATAGTTTTGCAAGCTATTGGGAGAATGCTAAAGGCACATGTGATTTCTTAGGCGTTTAAGCTCCAAGCTGGTTATTGAATTATACTGTAGGTGTTCGCAGAAGCAGAGAAGCTGAAGAACTTACATATCAGCACCACTTTATTCCATCCTCTTGTTTCAGAGGTCACCGCTAAAATCTTTTTTTAATGTTACTGCAAAATTTAGAATAATGGATCGCCTTTTTTCCTAAGAATTTTTTTCATATATTGCATCATTCTTTACCGATAACGACAGCTTCTCCCCTCATTTAAAGGTTTTTGCATATCACCGTAATAAGAGTTCTCAGCAAGTTCTGTTGCAAGAAACAGAATAGCAATTGACCTTTCTGCATGGACTGTTCATTTGCTTGGCCGGTAAGTATTCATAAAGTTTCCCTCCATTATGGCTGTCAGGAGACATGGGAAGATAAAAGAAGTGTAGGAAACAGTGCTGCCTTACAGACGCTCCAAGCTTAATTGAGAAGAGACGATGTGAATGAAGGGAAAAGTGGTAAACCAATTACGCAACCATCTTGATAAGAAGGATGTAAATGGAGTGGAGAGATCTCCTGTCTCCTGCTGCTGCCACATGTGCCTCCATCCCCGTGGCAGTGACATCCCCAGAAATGTCCTGTTGCCTCTTTGGCTTCCACTCAGGTTCTCTTATTTCAACATTTGACATTAAAAAAGAACGTTTAAAAAATATCAATGCATAATGTGACTTATATCCCTGCAGGGGATCAGAACAACCTCGAATGTGTCTCACTCAGGCAAATGGTCTCTGTTCATTGGTTTTCTAAAACGATATGTCTCCTTTCTCTATTTGGGGGAGAGTGGTTGAAATTGCATGCCAATTTATATGTTGCTGTCGATCCCTCTGGCTTGGAACGATACCTTTTAACTCTTCTGTTGTGACTTCAAAGAAATTATTTCACTGGGCTACTTCCTATTTTAAATCTGTTTCCTGAATAATCTCCCAGTCTCTTCCTCCAGGTTGCTGTCATTCTGAACGTTTCTCAGGCTGCCTCTGCAGGGGCGAAAGAGGAGTGACTGAGCAAAAATATTCATTATTTCTACAACCATTGAAAGTGCCAATATTTTCTAAACCTTTTTAGAAATAATGACTTTGCAATTCATGACCAAAGGATGCAGGTTCCAAAGCCTCTCTGAACACACCCCAAATCTTGTATTTCTGGCCTGGATAGCTGGCCCGATTTCTAAAAATCTGTTATTATGACTTGCATGAGTGAGTTTTAAAGCTTGTCAATATTTATATGTACATCTGAAACTTGGAGAACTTAAATGACAAATTCCGTCGCAGCTGCATCTTTTATATTACAGACCATTTGTAGTACTATATTTTCTACATTGACCTTACATGTAATAATGATGAAATGTTTATCTCTACTAAGTGAATGATTTATTGCTAAGGAGAAGGCAATGCATGAACAACAAAGAAAACGAGGGCTATTTTCTTTTGCCATCTAAATGTTAGATGACTCATTACAATCTTTTTGTTTGTATCTTAAATTTCTCTCTTGTCACTACGGAATATGGGTTATGTAGAACTTACTCTTATGGAGGTAATTATTTTAAAAGGAGAATTTTTTTTTGTCTGGGGGAGATAGCAACCCAAGTCATGGTAAATGGAAAAGTTCAATGACTCAATGACTCATTCACATATAAGGAAAACTCCTGGCACGGCCATGGGGCTTGCACTGAATTACAAAATAGGGAGACACTAGGACAGTGTTCCCAGCACTTTAGAGATAGTGTTCTTTTTCTTGGGTAACAGGTACCTATCCGTGGCCCTGGGGGCACTGGCGAATGCTGCGACAGGTGTGCAGGCTATCTGAGGAACTGCAGGGCTCCTGGCATTCAGCTCAACTGAGAGACAAGGGTCCTGCCTTCTGTGCTGGGACAAAATGTCGGGTGATTCTGAGTATAGTTGGCATCAGCCACGATGTCCCTTCTCTGACCCCAGCTACCCAAGGACCCTCATAGAGGTGCCTTGTACAGGTAGGGATACAGGTGAAAACCGAAAGAGCCATTTCCCCAACAATGAATGACGACAGGGGACCCAAGCAGGTCACTTTAGTAACCTATTGTCATTTCATCTACCTGTAGGAAGCCACCTTGTCAACCTGCAGGTCTCTACCTGCATGAGTTTGGGGACCCCTGGCACATAGGGCTGAGTATGACAGGCTCTCAAGGTGGTGACAGAGAGATGCCACTTGGGGAGACTGGCCAGTCTGAGTGAGGATGTCATGGTGAACCCCCCTCGGGGCTTCCCAGGAACACCTGGGGTGTGTTTTGTTTCTGCAAAATCTTGAGGGCTGAGAGCTGCAAGCCTGTGTGATGATGGGGCCATTTGTGTCCCAGGCGAGGCTGGGGAACATCAGGTTGCTGTTGCTGAGCTACTGGGGTGAGCCAGACCATGGCCAGCTTGTGTGCTCAAGGCCCTGTAACAAGAGGGTCCGGGCACTTCATGAACTTGAATGGAAGACAAAACATCATCAGAGTTCCATACTGCAGATAGGCCAGGAGGATGCACTGGAACGCTCTCTCTTCATGAGTGTGACAACCTGAGGACCAGGAACCAATTGCTGCCTTGAGGTTAAGACAACTTTTAATAAACTAGAGATTGGCCAATGGCTTTGGCAATTGGTGTTAAAGCACTGGAGATGTTGTCTAGACACTCTTAAGTACTTCATGGCTGGAAGGAGGTGACACTAGTGTAGTTGTTCATTGATGTCAAGGCCAGAGCGGCCTCTATGTCCCTGGACAACCTGCATCAGATATCCCTGCCATCCCCGCCAGTGCTCTCCAATCACCAAGCACACGCACAGGATGTGCACATTCATTTTATTTATTTATTTATTTGTTTTGGAGACGGAGTCTCACTCTGTTGCTAGAGTGCCTTGGCATCAGTCAGCCTAGCTCACAGCAACCTCAGACTCCTGGGCTCAAGCAATTCTCCTGCCTCAGCCTCCTGAGTAGCTGGGATTACAGGTGCACACCACCACAACAGGCTAATTTTTTCTGTTTTTAGTAGGGACGGGGCTCTCGCTCTTGCTCAGGCTGGTCTCAAACTCCTGACCTCAAGAAATCCTCCTGCCTCAGCCTCCCTGAGTGCTGGGATTACAGGCGTGAGCCACCGCACCCAGCCTACACATAAATTTTAATTCTCACAACTTGGGTTAGTTTGAGTCTATACAACTTGAGATATTCTTCATGTTCTTACAGATTCCAGATTGATCAGTTCTAATAGTAGTCTGCTGCTCACCTGTCCTGGGTGATCACTCGCATCATCACATGGGCTCCGCCTCCTGTCAGATCAGCGGCAGCATTAGATTCTCATGGGAGCTCGAACCCTGCTATCGCATGTCTTACACCCCCATTAGATAGAATGGATCTGGAGACATTTCATAAATCATAAAACACTAAGACTCTCGCCCTCAGTTGCTTGCCCATTGTCGGGAATTCTCATGTCGTGAGAAGCAGTCCGTGCATCAGGCTCTCGGGGCTCCCAATGGTGTGTCTAGGCTCTGCCTCCTGAACAGTCTATATCAAAGCCCCAAATAGTCACCGAATGGCCCTAAACTTCCATGAAGCTCGCAAGGATGTAATAAGGCTGAACGAAGAAATGTTTTTAAAAAAAAAAGTCTCACCTATGCCTGAAGAACATCCACTGTCTTCAAACAAAAAATGGATTTTAGGAAACTCATTAAAATCATATTTTACCCAAAGAGGATATAGCTTGTTGTATCAGGATGTGTGTATTTCTTCTACAACCTCAACTTATTCTCCATTTACAGTTCTGCTTTGGAACTGTGCTCGTCTGTGTTCTCTCCACTCTGGGTCACCACCGTGCCTGCTGTGTCCCCTCTAGCCCAGATTCCGTGCTCTAGAGCTGCAGTACCCGACCCTGGGGCTGCAGACTGTACAGTCTGTGGCTTGTTAGGGACCCAGATGCACAGCAGGAGGTGAGTGGCGGGTGAGCAAGTGAAGCTTCATTTGCATTTACAGCCGCTCCCCATCACTCGCATCATCCCATGAGCTCCGCCTCCTGTCAGATCAGCAGCAGCGTTGGATTCTCATAGGGGCTCGAACCCTACTGTACACTGTACATGCGAGGGATCTAGGTTGCAGCTCCTTGTAAGAATCTGATGCCTGATGATCTGAGGTGGAGCTGAGGCAGTGATGCTGGCGCTGGGGAGCGGCTGCAAATACAGATTATCATTAGCAGAGAGGTTTGACTGCACAGAGACCATAATAAATCAACAGTCTCCCATCACTCCCAGGTGGGACCGTCTAGTTGCAGGAAAACAAGCTCGGGGCTCCCATTGATTCTGCATTATGGTGAGTTGCATAATTACTTCATTATATATCACAATGTAATAATAAGAGAAATAAAGTGCACAATAAATGTAATCACTTAAATCATCCTGAAACCATCCCCCTTACCCCCGTCTGTAGAAAAATTGTCTTCCATGAAACCAGTCCCTGGTGCTAAAAAGGTCGGGGCACTAGAGCACCGTTCTCATGACAGTTCAGGTGGAAGATTCTGTTTCTCCAGCAAGGAGGGACGCACCTTGAGGGGAGGAGCCTCCCACACCACCCGGAATGGAGAAGAGTCAGCAGAAAGCCCTGTGGGTGCCTGCCAGAGTGACCTGGCCCCCTGACATAGGGGCTCCTTCACCTCTAACTGAAACCACCCAGTGAATGCTCCCTCTGGAGCCTCCTGCCCTGAAACCCTTCTCTGGACTTACCCACACTCTCCGGGGCTGTCCCCCTCAGGTCTCAGGTGCACTTGAAGGCTTATGTTTTAAAAGCCCAGCATCTTGTAATGACAGGACATTTAGAAGCCCATATCCAGCAGTTGCTGTAAAACTGTTTTTCTGAAAAGTACAGCTGAAACTATGTAGGAGCTCTTCCTACACACAGCCATAGAAGGGACAGGATGTGACTCTCGGAGCACACTTCAGGCTACAGGTCGTTTTGGATGAAGTGAGCAAATTGGGATGGTGTGGAATTCCGTGATGGGGTGACCAGCAGTCCTCAGGCAAATACTGAAAGTGTGACTGGGGAGCTTGTGTGAAACACTCCTGAACACCAGGCTGAGGGAGAACTAAAGATCCATTCTGATCAGAACCTGGGGCTTGCCTAGAACCGAGGCCTCTTTTCTGCCATGGTTCTCGTCAAGGCTCTTAGTCATTTATTGCCCCCGCTTTGGGGTCTGGTGCGATTCTGGCAGCGTAGGACTAATTAACCAGGACTCTTACCACGCCCTGGGCTCAGAGGCTGAGGGGAGCCAAGAGGACAACTTAAACACCACCGCACCTGGATGCAACGCCACCTCCTGCTCCCTGTTCACCTGTCTACCTGTCTGCCAGCCAGAAGCATGTGCCAATTTAGCAGAAGGCACTTGAGCACGTGACTGAGGGGTGTAGGCAGCCCAGTGGGTTGATGCGGGGTTAGCATCTCTGCCTATGTTCAGTGACGGTAGAAGGGCCGTCTCAGAAGCTTTCTATGGTGTGCGCCCTGGGGACTTCAGATTCACAGGCTGTCACTTTTCAGAAGGCCCACGGTGGCTGTCTACTTACCTAGGCAGCAGTACTGGTGGTCTTACAGATGATTGTCATCCATCCTTTCTGAAATTCTAGCACCCTTTGAGATGCGAAACTGGCTACTATCTTTTGAATACAAGCAGATTAGTTCAGAAGCTGCGTATCTCTGGGTAGCTCTTGGTTTGGCTTAGAGTTCATCTTGATGAACAGTTCCACAGGGAAGGGAAGCAAGGAAGTAAAGCAATGTTTGGAGAGTTAAACTCTGTAAAATGCCTCATCATGCTCACAGGAGAGATATGTAGGTCTACATTGTGCAAATGAGTTTAATTCCTGTTTAAAGGGCTTCCACTTAAATCCTCCCCTTATCCCTAAAGCAAGATAAAATTACCAGACATGTGGGGAATTTGAAGTGTAAAATCCTTCTTAAAGAGAATTACTCTTTGCAATAAGAGAATTGCACAGAGAAAGAGAGAGAGAGAGAGAGAAGAATCAAGACATGGGTCTCATACATTTGACTACTGTACAGACAGTGCTTTTTTTTTTTTTTTTTCCTCATGTCTTCATCTCAAATGAGATGCCTTGGACTTCGGGACATCACAACCAAGGAAATTAGTTCAGAACCAAGAGGACAAAGCAGACAAGCATTTAGAGCACGTTGCCAGCATCTCACTTTTAATGATGCAACTGCAAATGAGTGTAGGTTTGTAATTAGGAAACAGAACAGATGGTAAAGACTTAGTTTAAAGTGTTCATTAAAATAACCTACACTGCCAAGTTACTGTTCCCTGCTAGGAGGCTGCTCAGTTGAAATGTGTTGCACCGAGATGAGATGTAGGAAAAGATCACTGCAGTAGGGAATAGAATGTAATTGTTTCCCAATCGTCTGCAATTTCCAGATGTGTGTGTGTGGTGTGGTGCGGAGCTTACATTTCTGTAATTAAAAGTAGTTACAGAATATCTGAAAGTCTTTTCAAATTCCTTGTCGAACACACATGGTCTTTCAGTACTGTGTCAAGAAATGCAGTTTCCTGGTATATCATTGTAGTCGGCCTCTTAGAGAGCCCCTAAGTATCCCCGCTTTGTGTTATCCTCGCCCTGTGCGACCCCTCCCCTATGTGTGCGCTGGACTTCTGGCTTCTCAGGGGGACAATAGACAGGAGTGAGGGGATGTCACTTCTGAGATTAGCTATAAAAATACTGGCTTCTAGAGGCTGGGAAGGATGTGGGCATGTGGGCGGGGTTGGTTCATGGATACAAACACACAGTGAGAAGGAACAAGTTTTAATGTTAGATAGCAGATGAGGGTGACTATCATTAACAGCAATGTGTTATATGTTTCAAAACAGCTAGAAGAGAAGACTTGAAATGTTCCCAATGCACAGAAATGATAAATACTGCAGGTGATGGACACCCTGATACCTACACATGTAACAAAATGTCACATGTACCCCATGAATATGTACAAATATTGGGTATCAATAACAAATCTTTTAAAAAATACTGTTTTCCATCTTGGACGTCCTCTCTCCTCACTCGCTCCGGGGAAGCCAGCTGCAGTGCTGTGAGCTGCCCTGTGAAGACACCGAGGTGCAAGGAACGGGTGTCCAACAGCCAGGGAGGACCCAAAGTCACCAACAGCCACACGAGAGATCTTGAAAAGGGATCCTCCCCAAGCCGAGCTTTGGCTACAGCCTTTTGGACCTTGGGCCAAAGACACCCACCGAGGCGCATCCAGATTCCTGGCCCACAGTCACGCTGTGATAATAAATGCTTTTTTTCTTAGTATTGGGCAATTTGTTATGTAGTAATAGACAAACCTAATACTATATTTGAGATGCAAGGGCTCAGAAATATAAGGCTCATTTCCAATTATTCAGTGGGCAAGTTGCCCACTTACTCTTATTTTGTTTTCTCACTTTATCCAATTGTGGTGGATCAGCCGGTTCCCGGAATCTCAGTGAGAACACAGGATGAAACGCCCTGCCAAAGTATTCCATAGTAATATATTTGGTTGAACTTTAACACATAATGGAAATGTCAAATTGATCTTCTAGAAAGTAAAACAGACTGGTTAGCTTTAGAACAGGCTGCCAGGAATCATGTGTTATCATATGTATGTGACTGTAGGTGGAGAAATGTGTGCATATGTGTTTATCACCATGTAACACATGCCTGAATGTCTATGTGGCACATACACGCACACACGGCAACACAGATCTATAGATAGTGAGCACGCACTGTATTGCATCCTGGACTTGCTTTATATAATTTGTATGAACGAAACTCCATTCCAGAACCCTGGTTTTTTTTTTAGCTATGCAGAACCCCATTTTTAGAGCACCAGAAAAATGGAACATTTGTTCCTTCCTATCTGGAGGCTCCTTTTGAGATCATTTTGCTTCCTTGTTCTCTTTTTTACGGTCTCTGAGTTCTAGGATCCTTTAGGTCTGTTTCCTTAGAACTCTCCTCTCTGTCTGTATATTTTGTCCTCCCGTGACTGACCTTGTTTAGCTCCACTGATTAAACACCACGTACTACATGAACCGAGGACTGCAAATGTGTGTCTTCAGTCTTCAGCTCCACACTCATAGCTCCTGACCTCACCACTTGCCTGTTGAAAAGGAGTATTCAATTTTAAATGTCCAGGAAAAAACTCTTGAATTTTACTGTCAAATTCCCCTCAGTTTCCCACCTTTGTAAGTGATATGCTCCTTCCCCTGTTCAGGCAGATATCGGGGGGGACATCTGTGACTCCAGACACCACCTGGAGAGCAAATGTCAAATACACCTTGTATCTCCATCTCTGCTGCTGGCACCCAAGGCTCACCCACCAGCGGTGTACGTCTATACCATGGTAATGACCTCGTAATGAGTCTTACAATCTATCCGCCATACAGTAGCCAGAGTGATACTTTAGAATCCTAAGTTAAGTTGTGTACTTATCTTGCTCAAAACCCTCTAATATCTTCCTATAACATCTAGAATAAAAAGCGAACACATCTTCATAGCTTTACTAATGTCATCCCCACCAATCAGAGCTGGCCTGGACAATGGGATAATTTAGGTCAGTGTAGTGAAGAGGGCAGGGGTGGGCAGGCTAAGGGGAGGCCAGGTGTGATGTGTGTCCTCGTGTGCTGGTCAGGTCAGGGGGACGGGGAGGGAGGCACTCGAAAGTGAGTTTCTGCCCGTTCTTTCAACTCATGCCCCATGCGCAATCAACTAATCGCCTTTTGACCCTAACACAGGAAGCAGACTCGGGGTTACGATGAGAACAGAGCCCAGATGTGCATTGCTTGTGGGCCTAGCTTTTCTGTTTCCTTTTGTAGCACAGCATGATAGGTTTTGCACTCGGAAATTAAATAATTTATCAGTTCTGGATCCTAGGGATAACCTTGCTGCTGCCTGGGTCCCCAGCAATCCAGGTCTCCCTGAGCAGGGGGACAGTTCCTTCCTCTCCATCTCTGATCCTTGCCCAGCTCAGTACCTGCAAACATTTCAGCTGGGATTGGGGTATTATCCACATACACCCTGTGCGGATGGCAAGGACACACGCTGGACAGATGAAGCGGTTTATAGTCAAAGAACTGAGCCTTGAGGCATTGTGTCTAAAAATTACTCAACAGATGATCAGGCAGGACAGCAGACACATTTCGCCACATAGGCCCGCTCATGTTACATCAAGTGTAGATGGCTTCAGTCTCTCATGTGGTGGAAACATGAAAAGACAACTTAGAAATTTAACCAGAACACTGCTGGTTTTGGACACTGAATCTAAACCACTGGTAACGCTCAGCATTCTCCAGCCTAGTTTATTCAGCTCAAATAAGGCCATTAACAACAGGTCGGTGAGGGAAGAAAGATGTGTCACAATGCAGCCCACATGCTTTGAGGTAACTGTGTCCAAACAGAAATATAAAAACTTGCCCGCAGAGAAAATGAGTAGCCTGGGTGCTGGCTCTCCCGGGGCCGGCGCGCGTCCATCCCGATGGCTCCTGTGCCCCCACTGCTCCAGGGCTCAGCCCTGCCCACAGACGTGGGTGGCGTGGGCTCACAGCCCTGCCCCCTGGTGGGACTCAGCCCTGCTTCCTGCAACCCAGTCCTGCACCGCGGATGCACTTACTTCCGATTGAATTTAACACTTCGAAGGAGGACATTCCCAAAGAAACAGAAATCGATTAAATTTGACGCTATAGTAGAAACATGAGATTCTGTCCATCCTACAGAAATTTGCCACTGACCTGAACAACGCGCCTGGGGCCCTCAAGAGAGACCCTCTCTCTTTCTTCGCTGGGAGGGGACGTGGCGCATCTCACCTGTTTCTCTGAGCCGAGGATCCAAAGCGTCAGTTAAAGTAACTTCTAAATCCGGTGTCGCGCCATTTTCCCAATGTGGTATTTGTTTGATGTAATATCAAAATAAGATATTTTAAGCTGGAATTTAAAGAAGATAAAGGTTGCTGTGGATCTGTGAGATACAAAGTGATGTGGGGAAGCCTTCCCTTCCGTGCGGAATGGATGGTTCCAGGAGGCCGTCAGGAGCCTCCCGGGCGTGGCCTCCTTCCTCTCCAATCTCAGTTAGAAACATGGCTGTCTGCACAGACCTGGGCCTGGCAATTGTCCTAGCATAGAATGACGTGGATTGAAGAGACTGTACTTTAGGTTTGATCATTAAATGTATTACTCTCAAAGCAATAAATCTCTAATGGTGAACTTTTTAGAGACTATGCCTCCTGGGTGGCAGAGGTACTTGGAGGAGGGGTTCGATTTGGGACCCTGCCATTCACATCCTCTAGCTGCATCTTTCCAGGAGTGGAGGGGAAGGCTTCTCCACTGTCCACTGGCCCCTGGGCCTGGAGTAAAGCAGGGACATTCAAGGTTTCTACAGTGGCTGCTTAAACATGAATTTGTAAGAGGCTTTGGTACTTTCCACCACGCCAGTGCGAGAGGGACATGGATGTACACGCAGGAGACTGGACTTGCCTTCTGGCTCAGGTTCCACCCACGCCAGTCACTTGTCCTGGGCCATATGACTGCTCCAGCCTATTTCCTGGAAAAGAGAAGATTTAAGGAAGGAATGAAGCCCAGTAGCTGGAGACCTTGGGCTGCGCAGCATCCGTAGCCAGCCCAGCCTGGCCGCTGCAAGACCTCTGGCTGGGAGCTACCATCCGAGCATCAACAGCTGAATGCACAACTCAGGCTCCACCCCTCCCTGTGACATCCTTGCTTCCTGGGCAAATGTAATTGCTAAGGACACCTTTTAAAGGTGCAGTGACAGCTGTGTTGCAAGACATAACACAATTCATGTTTTTGACAGGTTCATCATAAGTTAAATTAAAAAGAGGCACATTGGAAAGATTGCTATAGAAAATCTTAATATAAGAATGGGGCTGATATAATTACAGAGCTTGATGAAGTGCAAATTCAAGCGCTGTCTTTTCAGTCAGAGGGCGGGCCATGGGCTGTGGAAGTCTGTGTTGGACAGACTCGTGGTAGGAGAGGGTGAAGAGGTTTCTAGGTGGTGAAGGCGTGTGTCACCCCAGTAAAATTCACCAACTGTGCAACCGTGAATTCTTCAAATGCTTTCCATATCCTTAAAAAAAAAAAAAAAAAAGGTGATGATTTCATAGGCTCCAACCAGAAGGGTTTCCTTAGACCATCCTCCAAGGCAGGCCCTTGGATTCACTGAGCTCTGAATTTTATGCTCCATGTGGGATGGAAGCACAAGCCTCTGTTCTCCTAAATGCACCAACCTGTCCCGTTTCAGGTTTGTCTCTGATGAAAGGAGTTTTGTCAAGGAATCATCATGCCCCTGGGGACTAAAGCAATGATTCTAGTGAGAAAATTAGGAATATTTTGCCTTATGGATAAATTTAAATTATTATGAGATAAGCATTTTATGTATATTACCTTGAATATTATATAGAATACTAGACACATTTTTCTTTGTGTTATTGATAATTATTAATCCAGTATCAGCAGGGATGGAAAATCCAATGTGAACACAAAGGAATAGTATAAAATATTCAATTTTTCATTTGGCAGTAGGATGATGTTATATGAGCTCTGGGAATACAGCCATGGAGGGGGAGGGGAAGAATGAACTTGGCCTTACAGTTTAGTTCCAGCCAGTGCCTGTCCCTTAAAGGTCTCCAAGGTCCTGGGTTCTATCAGGATGTCCCTGATCACCTAGGAGGCGCCATGGCAACACAGCACATGTCGCATCTGCCTGGGCACGTTCCTTAGATGAATGGAACCCCCATTTGCAGGAAGCAGACGTGCAGGGGTGTAAGCTTCGAATATAAAGAGACAAATGAAATTCAGCAAAGCAAGTATAGATCAAATGTCTATTTTCTTCGCAAGAAAAATGAGGAGAGAGCGCCAATTTCAGTGGGCCTATTGCTCTAAAAACTCTTCTGTAAAGCCATATTTATATATTTCTGTATTACACATAGCATATGAAAATAAAATTGTACTCTGCCAAACAAATGGGTGTATATGCCACAGCTTCCATCATTATGAGGGAAGAAAATCAGGCTCCTTAAACAATGGTTATGCCTCGACACTGAGCGTCAACTGATTCTCACCAGTGCTGTGACGCTGTACCTCTAAGTTCTATTTATGATAACTATTTTACCTTCTGGGGAAACTTCTAGATAATAAGTCCCCATAAACATCTAAACAGTTTAATATCATGTTTTATTATTTCATTTTATTTTCTCCCCCCAAATTCCTGGTTTTTCTGTATTTTAGAAGAATGGACACTGGAGACCATTGCATCTAGAAACCAGGGGATACCAGTCTCCCCAAAGTTCCAGGCCTTCAAGGAGATGCCAGGCCTGCCTTGGGCCTTGCATGGGAATCGAACACTGGGCTTCAGCTCTCTGAGGCTTCTTTAACGTCAGCAAAGCCTCCTTTACTCGCTGCTTCAGAGGCATCAGAGAAATTTAAATCTTTGCTGCTTGTTTCCATCACTGCTTGCTCTGCACGTGGGAGAGAGAAAAAGATAGTTGCTATTACTGGTTCCTTCATCTGCTACCTAGGCCCACGTCACAACATAAGCCAGTCTCAGGAAGCTAGACGGCAGCTCATGCTTCGGAGATCCGGAAATAAAGGCACGCCCACCACCGGAATGAGCGCTCTCGTGGAGCGCGTGGTGGACAGCGACGTCAGGTTAACGCATGAACTGAACTTGCAGAAACTCAAAAGCTTTGTTTAGAAGTTGTTCAAGCATTTGGTCTTTGACTACTCAAAATACAAAAAGGCAAACAAAAATGTAAGTTTTCAGTCCCTTTTTATCTTCATTTAGGACCTCAGACTGTTTCACAAGTATTTCCAAAGGCAGAAGGGGCTA
Organism: Indri indri; assembly: GCA_004363605.1. NCBI lineage: Eukaryota > Metazoa > Chordata > Mammalia > Primates > Indriidae > Indri > Indri indri. The sequence continues at coordinate 14,771 of RJWJ010014562.1, read as the reverse complement.
CAGGAAAAAAAATGCTGCTTCCCCACCTGCCAGGAATACCTATGGATTCGGCCCAGGCCCCAGGGCCACGCTGACCCCAGACTCAGAAGCGCAGCTCATCCTTCTGAAACACTAGGACCAGGAAGACATCCAGAACAAACCAGGGGTCCTCCCGGGTGACAAGTCAACCAAGCTTGGGAGAGGGTAACTTCACATGTGCTATAGTAGCAGCCAACATGTAAAACCCCCACTGGGATTTAACTGGCACCATGCAAAATGATCCAGAGGGTCTAGCAAGGAATGCTTGGTTTTATTTTCTTCTAGAATAGGACTGACCTTGCAAATCAATGGCGTGAATTGATAGTTTTACTTCCAATCATTCTGATAGTGGCTGAGCTTCCACCATTAGATATGCAGAAACGGGTTTGTAAAGCTTTCTGCTTCTTCAAAAGCCCCCTCTTAAATGTAACTACTATGAAAAGGTGAAACTCCATAAATCTTGGGGTTTCATATAGTCAATCACTTCTGAGAGTTGGATAGCGGGGTTTAAGTACCCAAATAAAGGGGTCACAGTCTGCTCTTAGCTTAGCGGAGATAGAAAAGGTGAATTTAAAACAGGAAATGAGATGAAAGGACTGGAAGGCAGGCGAGGGTCCCTAACACTTACTCTTTTTTAAAGAATGGCCCTGTTGACATATAACTCATTCACCACACAACTCGCCCATTTAAAGTGTGCAATTCAATAGTTTTTTACGTATTCCAGATATAAATCCTTTACCAGACATATAAATTTCTAAAAAATTCTCTCATGCTGTGGGTTCTTATTTGTTTGTTTCTTTTTTAATGAGTTGACAACATGGACTCATTTTCATGTATTAAACAAACCTTGCATTTCTAGGGTAAATCCCATTGATCAGTATGTGTAATTATCTTTGTATATTGCTGGATTCCATTTGTGAGTGTTTTGTTGATGATTTTCACATCTATATTTATAGGAGATATTTGCCTGTAGCTTCTTTTATTTTGATTTTTGACTGGTTTTGATATCAGGATAACACTAGTCTCAGAACGAGTTTAGAAAAGTCCCCACCCACACTGTCTTCCAATTTTTTGGAAGGGTTTGTGAAGAATTGGAGTTAATTCTTCTTTAAATGTTTGGTAGAATTCATCACTGCAGCCATCTGGCCCTGGGCTTTTCTTTGCTAGAACATTTTGTATTACTAACCCAATCTTTTTAATTTGTATAGGCATATTAAGATTTTTTATATTTTCCAGAGTAAGTTTCAGTAGCTTATATGTTTCTAGGAATTTATCCATTTCATCTGTTACCTAATTTGTTGGTATGCTATTGTTCTTAGTATTCCATTATAATCACTTTTATTTATATGAAGTTGGTACTAATCTCAGTCTTTTATTCCTAATTTTAAGAACGTGAGTCTTTTTCTTTTTCTTGGTCAGTGTAGCTAAAGGTTTGAGAATTTAGTTGACTTTCTCCAAGTTCCAATTTTTGGATTATGTGATTTTTGAATTATTTTTCTATTCTCTGTTTCATTAATTTCTGCTTTAATCTTTCTTTTTGGTTGTTTTTACCTTGGGTTTAGTTTGCTATTCTTTTTCTAGTTTTTATTAATTTAGGCTAATGATGTGAGATATTTCTTTTTCCATTGTAGGCATTGCTGCCATAAATTTTCCTCTGAGTACTGCTTTCACATCCTGTAAGTTTTGCTATGGGCTACTATTTGTCATCATTTATCTCAAATTATGTTCTAATTTCCCTTGTGATTTCTTTTTTTTTCTCATTACATATTTAAGAATATGTTGTTTAATATCTAAATATTTCTGTATTTTCCAAATTTCTTTTTTCTGCACATTTTTATTTTTTAAATTTTTTAAATTTTTTTAATTCCATCATATTATGGGGGGTAATATGTTTTTCAGCATATTATGGGGGTACAAATGTTTAGGTTACATATATTGCCTTTGCCCCACCCGAGTCAGAGCTTCAAGTGTGTGCCTCCTCCAGATGGTGCACACCACACCCATTAGGTGTGAATGTACTCATCTCCTCCTCCCCCTCCCACCTGCCCAACACCCTATGAATGTTAGCACTACATGTACACTTAAGTGTTGATCAGTTAATACCAATTTGATGGTGAGTACACGTGGTGCCTGTTTTTCCATTCTTGTGATATTTCACTTAGTAGAATGGGCTCCAGCTCTACCTAGGATAATACAAGAGGGGCTATATCTCCAGTGAGAATGGCTTTTATCAAAGAGTCCCAAAATAATCTCCAAATTTCTTTTTGTTATTAATTTCCAATTTTATTTCATTATGGTCAGAAGACATACTTTGTGTTATTGTTGTCTTTTTAAATTTATCAAAACTTGCTTTATGACGTTACGTCTCATGATCTATCCTTGAGAATGCTCCATATGCCTTTGAAAAGAATTTATATTTTGCTATTGTTGGGTGGAGTCTGTTAGGTCTAGTTGGTAATAGTGTAGTTCAAGCCTTCTATTTTCTTGCTCATTTTCTGTCTAGAATTCTATCCACTGTCGAAAGTGAGGTATTGAAGTCTACAGCAATTATTGTTGACTGGCATATTCTACCCTTCAATTCTAGCTGTTTTTGTTCCGTGTAATTTGGGATCTGCTTTTAGGTACATATGTGTTTATAACTGTTATATCTTATTGATGGATTGGCACTTTTTTATTGCTATAAAATATCTTTGTCCCTAGTAACAATTTTGTCTTAAAGTCTATTTTTTCCTGATGTTAGTATAGCTACTCCACCTCTCTATTGGTTATTGTTTTCATAGTATATCTATTTCCATACTTTTACATTCAACCTATGTATGCCATTGTATCTAAAATGTGTCTCTTGTAAACAACATACAGTTGGATCATGTTTTTTATCCATTCTGAAATTCTCTGATTTTTAATCAGAGTGTTTATTCCAACCATAATTAATGTTATTTTTATATAGTTGAATCTATGTCCGCCATTTTGATTTTTTTTCTATATGTCACACAAAATTTTATTTCTCTATTCTTCCTTTAATGCTTTCTTTCACATTGAGTGAATAGTTTCTAGTGTAACCTTTTCAATTCCTTAATGATATTTTAAACCAATTTTTAGTTATGCTTTCAGTGATTGTTCTATAGCTTACTATATATGCCTCAACTTATCAGGATCTACTTATGATTTGAGAGAACTTAATTCAGCTGAGATATATAATTTTTACTCTTGTATAGCTCTAGTTCTTCTTTTTTATTGTGCTATTATTGTTATACATGCTACATCTATGTATGCTACAAACCTAACAATACATTGTTAAAATTATTGCTTTATATAATTTTATGTTTATTAAAGAAGCTGAGAAGAGAAAGGCGAGCAAGTACACATTTATAGAGTTTGTAAAATTAAGCTACTTATTTACCATTTCTGGTCCTTTATGTTTGTTTCTGTGGATTCAAGCTATCATCTGGCATCATTTCCTTACTCCAATACAGCTTTGTTCCCACACACCCCTATTGTGCTATTACTGTAAAATATATTGCATTCTTTATGTGTGGACCCAATAATACAATTATATATATACTATTTTGCACAGCTACTTTTTAAATTGGTCCAGAGGACAAGAAATATGTATTCATCGTGTTTATTATAATTGCATGATTACCTTTAGGGATGCTTTTTGTTTCATATTTGTGTGTTTGTGTGTGTGTGTATGGCTGCCAATTACTGTCTGGGATCACTTGCTTTCAGCCTGAAGAGCTTCCTTTAATATTTCATGGAAGGTGAGTCTGCTGGTGATGAATTCTTGAAATGTGTTTGTCTCAGAATATATTTTGCATTCAACTTTGAAAAGTATTTTTACTGGGTATAAGATTCTTGATTAACAGAGTTTTAAAAAATTTTTCTCATAGCCTTTAAATGTCATCTCACTGTCTTCTGGTCTCCATAATGTCCGACAGGTGAATTATTAATCTTATTGGGCTTCCCTTGTATCGGATAAATCATTTTTCTGCTACTGATTTCAAAAATTTCTCCTTGCCTTTAATTTTCTGCATTTTTACTATATGTCTGGATTTGGATCTGTTTGTGTTTATCCCACTTGAAGTTTATTGAGGTTTTCAATATTTTGATTTATGTTTTTTATGAAATTTAGAAAGTCTTAGCTCTTCTTTTTTTCTAGTAAGTTTTCTGCTCTTTTCTCTATTTCCTCTTGGTACTCCCATTGCACGTGTGTTGGTACACATAATCATGCCTGACATTTCTCTTGAAATATGTTCATTTATTTATACATTTTTATTTACTTTTCAGATTACATAATCTCTATCAATCTATCTTTAAGTTCACTGATTCTTTCTTCTGCTAGTTCAAAACTACTGTTAACCTCCTCTAGTTAATCTTCCATTTAGGATATTGTGACTGTAGAATTTTTGTTTGTGTTTTTAAATAATGTCTATCCTTTTATTTATATTCTTCGTTTGATAAGACATTGTCATTATAGCTTCCTCAGTTCATTAAGCATGATTGCCTTCAGTTCTTTGAACATTATTATGAAGGCTGTTATAACACCTCTGCCTATTAATTTCAAAATCTGGGTCCTCTAATAGTATTTTATTCCTCAGCGGTTTCGTTTGTTTGTTTCTTTTTGTTTTTGTTTTTTCTGTGTTTGAGTCACACTTTCCTGATTCTTTGCATCTCATAATTTTTAAATGGAAACTAAACATTTTTAAGTAATATATTGCAGCAACTCCTCTTCATTTCTAGACATATTTTTGTTGTCATTTCCTCATTTATTTGTTTGGTGAGCGCGCTAAACTATTTTAGTCACATCTATTTCATCCATAGCATGAAGCCTCTGATGCCATCTTTACAGCCTCGGACACTCACATGATCACCTCCAGATAACAGTGGCTTTAACATGTTCCCACTGACTGTTTTTCTCTAATCTCTCTGTCAAGCTGTGTACCTTATTTTATATAATATCAAGCTATTTGACTACACTAATTGCCATCTGATTGTTCTATTGTTTTTTACAGTGGCCTAGTTCATAAACTGGTCCATAATCTGAGTCTATCAAATTTCTGCAATGTGGTTTTTGAGGCCAATCTTCAAGGTTTCTTCTGATCCCAGGATGGTTCTTCTTATTGGTCTCTTTCCTTGTTTCTTTGTGATGAACTAACTGGCCTGTGGTTTATCTTGTTCTTAATTAAGAGGAGCTACCAGGCTCCTCTTACTGGCTTCCAGCTAAAATCTCCATTTTTTCGTGAGTACTTTTAGGCTTGAAATTCCCTGTGCTTGCTTATTTGCTTTCTTTCTTTCTCTTTCTTTTTTCATACATAAAGTCATTTCCTTTGGCAAGAGTTTTAAAGCTGTCTTTTCTTAGGGTCTGCCTCTCCCCCGGGCAAAATGCCTGAATCCCTGGAGTTTGGGGTGAGGACAGTGGCACACTTTTTTTCCGCTTTATGATCAAGGAGAGCAGCCTGTGCTCTTCTCTGCTTGCTCTCAGAATTAAACCTCTTCGCTACGGACAGGCTGGGACGCAGACGATGGGGGCCCAGGTGTTTTCAGCATGCCCTGCCTGTGCAAGCTCATCTTTCCCTACGAGTGAGGACTGATTGACCCGTAAGAGCTCCTGACCAGAAATCTAGCCTCTCAACTCAGAGTTGGAGGGAATGAGAAAAGCTCATGGCTGTCTCCCTCCAGTGAGACACCTCATCCCTTTTTGACAGCTGAGGGGAGAGGCAACCCGTCTTCTTGGCTGTACCTGCCTGAAGAGGACATTCCATCAAGCTTTGCTTGGGAGAGTCAGCAGCAGCTGAAACACACAGATCTTACAGTTCTCACCAAAATCTGCTAGATTTTCTTGACTAAATTTCATATGTTGTATGTCCTGAGGAAAATTTCCCAAGACTTTAAATGATGATCATTGTTGTTGCTTTAATAATTTTCACCAGCTGTGCATTACTGGGAAAGAGCTCACAGTCTCTGTTTGCAGCATCCTGACCACAGCTTTTAGTCTCAGTTCCACGCCAGAACACCATCCTCATCGACCTGTGGGAGTTTTCAGGAGCTATGTGGAAACCACTGGTGGATTCTGGAAGAAAGTGGTCCTAGGGTGAGTCTGCCGATGCCGAGGCCAATCCCTCCTCCCTCAGGGACAGTGGGGGAGCCCACTGTGGACAGAGGGCCCCCGACTGCCCGAGGCCCGTCCGAGCCTGGACGAGGAGTCAGGCCTCATCCCCGCAGGGCTTGCTTTCAGTCCACCACCACTGTCCTCACTCAGGCCCCCTGCAGACGGACCTTGCCTGCTTCCGAGAGAGGGTCTTAGCCAGGAAGACCACGCTTGCCCCACCTTTCTGCTATTACGAGCCCATTACAGAGTTCAGCACCAATAGACAGTGCTCCCACAGGGTTAGAATCCACAGTGACAGCTAAGTGCCTTACCTATGTTCCCTCCTTCAACACCCCCATAATTCTAAGAGTTAGGTACAAAATATGCCCATTTTACAGATGAAGAAACAAGGCCGAGGGCTGTTACAGCAAATCTGCTGTATCGTAGTGAGCGCAGTGGTGGGGTGGGGAGGCTCAGAGGGTCAGTTACCAGCAGGAAGTGCCTGAGCAGTGGAAACAATCAGCAGATTCACCAGATTCAAAAATCATGTTGTGCCTGGGGTGTCTGTTGTGAAGTATAAATTACATAAACTCAAGCCTGTTTTAAGAAAGTTTATATTCCTCTCTTGATCCTACTTCTGAAGCTGGCATTATATCTCAGGCCTTGATTTTAGAAGGTGATGTTAAAAAGTTAGTTCTGATATCAGATGAATATTGTAATGTAAGGCTAGACTTTAAACAGAACTCAACTACCAAAACTACCACAGACCACCAATGGATTTAATGAAGAGAACATCTCTACCAAATCAAATTACACCTTGACAATAGAAATGAAAATATAACCCTAATTGGAAGATTTGATAGTAGCTGCTACCGAATGAGAAATCATAAATGTAAAGAAATATTTTGTAGGACACAGGGTTAGTGGTAGTGTATGAAAGCACAGTCATGGTGTGTGGTTTGATGGATAGTGACGAAATAGAAGCATAAATATTAAACATCCTCCTTCCTAAACAGCCAAGCAAGATCAAGGCAGAAAAATCAGAAGAAGGCCGACCCTGCACCGACTTCCGTGGGCAACACAGCACTGCAAAGCCGTGGTGCAGGTCTCGTTGCCGGCCCTTTTCCGCAAGGACAGCCAGCTGGGCTGGCGCGGATCTGCATTTTGCCTCCTCGCTGGGGCCCGGGTGCTGTGAACACCCATAATTATGGAAAATCCACTCGTTTTCTGTTCTGTGGTTGAAATAATGACAGTCTCTCTTTTTATTACTGTTCTAATGGCCCCTTGTTCTGAACCGCTGTGGTAGTATGAATAATGGTGCTGGGGTGTTATTTCGCACGGGCAGGACCCCCCCATATATCACCGTGAGAGCAGGTGTGCAGCTGACAGGTTAACGCAGCCGCTCCCGTCGGCTGAGCCCTGAGAGGATGCGGCAACACACTGCAGCCGGGGGAGGAGGCGCGTGCACTCTGCGATTGCTCATTCCAGGGAGACATTTACCTCCAAACTGAGCCCTACGTCTCCAACAAACAGCATGCTTCTTAAATACACGGCTTTTATCCTAACAGCACTCGTTAAATTTGAAACATTTTACTTAGCTTCTGAAAGTAGCTGGCTTCCAAAAAGATATGTAGCCCAATCTCCAGAATGGAATAAACAAGATCACTGTGAAATATAAAACACATAAAACACAGCAGAGAGGCAGTAAGCATACACGGTGCAAGCAGTGTAGACACGGTTTTGGTTTACAAGGATCTGAAGCAATGGTCTGGCCTCATCCTCATAGCATTGTGTGTGTGTTTAAGGGTCTAGGGGTGAGCTTTTATTTTTCCTAAGGATGTCCTGGGTTTCTCCCTGCACCTGTGTCTTCTACTCGAAAGCCAATTATTTTCATCCCAATGCCCAATCCATTCTTTTGAGTGCACACCCTTATAAACGAATAGTGCGATTGCTTACCCGTGATTCCACAAAGTGGTTAGCTGAGAAGTGGGTAGATGGCTGAGAGGTGTTGATGAGCACACTGAGGCAGAGAGCATGCATACAGGCACGCTGGTGCGGGAGAGAACACGGTGGTTTTCGTCGTGCTGAGGGAGACATGGGGGTGAAGCCCACGGACTGCTCACTCCTTGCCTGAAGCCAATTTTTTTTCACCTGATAACATCGGCTATGGACGGCATGTCCTGAAAGGTGATCTCGGTGCACCCGGAAAGACAGCAGCTCACGACCGGAGATGATGTCATCAGCCGGCGAAGTCCGCCTTCCACCGCCTCGCCCCGCCTGCCCACCCTGCTCTCCTCCTGCTTCTCATCCGCTCCCCAGTTTCGGGCCCTGCCACCCGCCTCCGGCAATGACCAAGCGGCATCTCACAGTCTGTCCCCCAGGGTGCTCCGCAAACTCAACTCTTACTGCAATTTACCTAGCTGAGTGCTTAAGGTTGCGTACAGCATTAAGCCGCAGGGCGGGCTAGTACTTCATTGCCGGCTCTCTTTTATGAGGGAACGCTTGTCAGCCCATCAGCGTTCAGGCGTGTCATCACCATTACCCAGGAACTGGCACTGAGGGAGCACACAGCCCACACCGCGCAGACCATGTCGTCGATCAGACTCACCACCTTTCCCTGACCACCCGGGAACGAGAGCAGAAAGCATAGGTGCGTCTAGAAATAAGATTTCTTGATGGGGAAATGTAAAACTATAACTTATCCACAGCTTATAAACGTCTGTTTGGATTATTGTAGTTTTATATGCATCGAAGTTAAATGAAAGAGCCCTAAGTACATAAACTAGTGGTATAGTTTAATTCTCATTCTAAGGAAAAGGTCTGACCTCAATATTTCAGAATGGTGGTGAAAAAAGCCAGAACTAAAATGCTCTTTGTTATTACGCACTCTTCTCCTTGGCTGCCATCATATGGGAACGTTCTAGAAAAGAAATACTTAGCAAGACTAAGCGAGGTCCCATGTTCGGTATTTGGCCAGTGGAGCTCTCCCTCAGGAGGCACTGCTGCCTTTGCGGTCAGAGGAAACTGTTTCCATGAGGTGGGAAATGAGGCAGTTTTGGTGTTACCCAGAGCTAGTCAGCAGGTCTGGAAGACTGGTCTCTGGAGGGGTAGAAAAGAAAACAGAAAAGATGTCAAGGCATGTGAATCTCATGGGGGTTGGGGAAGGAGAGGGGGTTACGGGGGATGTTTAAAGAGCCTAAGGTGGCTTTGGTCAGAATGAGAGAAGGCCAGTGTCAGTCCCCTGTCTCCTGATGTCCGTCTGGAGATGCAGAACCTTCCCGCGAGATACACAGGCTCTGGCATCTTTGCGCGGAGCACTCGCTTTCCCCTCGGCCTTGTAAGATGCAGTGTTTCTGAGCTAGAGACAGGCTGAGGTGCCCCTTCCTCGGTGCCTTATTGAGGTGAGAAAGGAAGGCTGCTCTGTGAGCTGGGAGCTGGAGGGACAAGGCCTGGCAGGGACCAGTGCCCACACAGCCTGCGTGAATCCTCCCGCGTGAGGGGCAGCTCACGCTGAATGCATGTGTCCCTCCAAACCTCAGCCGTGGAACCTGATTCCCAACGCAATAGTATAAACAGACGGTGCCTCTTGGGGAGTGACTAAGTCGGAGCTCTCCACCCTCACGAGTGGGATCAGTGCCCTCACCAGAGTCGTTGCAGGGACTGCCCTAGTCCTCTGTGCCCTCTGCCTTCCACCATGGGAGGACGTGGTGACAAGGTGCCACCTCGGGAGCAGAGAGCAGCCCTTGCCAGACACCACATCTGTCAGCACCTTCATCTTGGACTTCCCACCCTGCAGAACTGCAAGGAAATAAACTTCTGTTGCTTATAAATTACCCAGTCTGAAGTATTTTTATAGCAGCCTGAACAATCTAAGACAACCACATATGTTCATTTTCCCAGCACCCCGTACGTAGTTCCACTTCTGAAGAACCTTGGATTGAGACATGAACTGTAACGCAGCACGGAGACAGGCAGCCCCTCCCCTGGCCCCTGCATCCCCTGCATCTCTGTCCCAGGTTCTATAAGCAGGACACTGTGAGGAGTCGGCGTTCCTGGTTACTGTGACGGCGGTGTCATCACAGCCGCAGACACAACACCGGCCTGACACAGACTGCGTGTGTCTGTGGACAAGCTCGCTTTCTTTATTTCTGAAATGAAGAAAACAATTTATCATCTTAACCAATTTCAAGTGCACAGCCCCGCCGTGTCAAGGACATTTACATCGTGGTGCAATCATCACCTCCAGCCATCTCGGAACTCTTCATCTTCTTAAACCAAAACCCATTAAACACCAACTCCTCCTTCTCCTTTCCCCAGCCCCAGGCAGCTCCATCTGCTTTCTGTCTCCATCAGTCTGACTACTCTCGGTACCTCATGTAGGTGGAATCAGTATTTGTCCTTTTGTGACTGGCTTATTTCACTTCGCACGTGTCCTCAAGATTCATCTGTGTTGTAACACGTGTCAGAGTTTCCTTTCTGAGGCTAAATAGCTCACGTATGCATACCTCCCATTCTGTTTATTCATTCATCCATTGATGGACACTGGGTCGCTTCTACTTCTGACTATTGTGATAATGCTGCTATGAACATGGGCCTCCAGCAAGGTGCTGCCTGTTTAAGACCAGCTACATTGTGACTTTTACTCCTGTTTTTCCTCCCTGACCTCCCAATGTGCCCAGAGCCTCTGACCTCCAGGGAGACGCCAGGCCTCGCCCCTCCCCATTAAAAACATCTGGAGATACTTTATGAAGAGATAAGCTCTACAGCTATATCCAAATGAAACCAGCCAAATTTCAACTCCTAAAATTATCATTTTTATGGATTAAATCAGTCCTTAAAATGTAACTGTTCCCAAATATTAAAAATATCTGCTTGATGGCTGACACCTTTTCCATAACCAATGCCACATCATTATTTGCTGATTGTCAGATAGAAACGGGCTTATCACAGGTCTCTCTATAATACAGCTCATGTTCCAACTTCCATCCAAACAAGATTTACTTAGCAATATTTATTATTTGTTTTACTTTTTAATCTAAAATATGGAAATTTGTATCTCCACTTGGTACAGTGTTGTAGATAAGCATTGCCCCTTTGTAAGAAGATATGCAAATTTATGAGATTTTAGAACAAAACTTTCCTATGATCATAAGAACCAAAATCTCAAATATATCACGTTCAGCAACATATTAAAACAATACACCATGACAGAATAGGAGAAGTTTCAGAAACACAAGGGTGATTCCAGATGAACAAATTTATTAAAATATTACACTCCAAAAGAGATCCCATAAAATCACTTCAGTATCTGTGGAAAAGCCATTTGAAACATTTTAATACCAATTTAAAATTATACTGCTTAGAGTAGGAAGAGAAGAACATGTCATTAGCATAATAAAGTGGGATTCTTGGTCGAGCCTTTAAGAGCATGGGCTCAGGAGTCAAATGCTGGAGTTCAAATCCTGCTGACCTGGGGCTGGTTAGCTCACATCTCTGCGCCCCAATCCCTCCTTATTTACATAGTGCTAATAGTCGCTTCAGTAATTTAAGATGAAATGCTCAAAGTGGTGCCCGGCACATAGTAACCGCCATGGCAGTGTTTGCTGTTGCTACTGTTATTACTGTGATCACTGTTATAATCGCCACCAGACATGTAGTAGAAATAGTCTTCAAATCAGTGATAAAGCCAGTATGCTGCACCAGGAGCACATTTGAGATGGAACAGCCGGCACCTCCTTTCTCAGGTGTCTAAAAACGGCCTCTATTCCCACCACCCGTGTGTTCCACACACTGACAGTGTTCTCACGGGCTGCACATTCCTTCTTCACTCCAGCCTTCCTGACAGTTTTTCTGCTGTGTTTTCTTTCTTTCTTTCTTTCTTTCTTTCTTTCTTTCTTTCTTTCTTTCTTTCTTTCTTTCTTTTTCTTTCTTTCTTTTTCTTTTTTCTCTTTCTTTCAACTTTCTTTCTTCTTTCTTTCTCTCTTTTTTTTCTTTTTTTAATTTTTTTTTTATTTCAGCATATTATGGGGGTACAAATGTTTAGGTTACATAGATTGACTTTGCCCCACCTGAGTCAGAGCTTCAAGCATGTCCATCCCCCAGACAGTGCGAACCGCACCCATTAGGTGTGAATATACCCATCCCCTCCTGCCCCCTCCCACCTGCCCGACACCCGATATTATTACTATATGTGCACATAAGTGTTGATCAGCTAATACCAATTTGATGGTGAGTGCATGCAGTGTTTGTTTTTCCATTCTTGGGATACTTCACTCAGTAGAATGGGCTCCAGCTCTATCCGGGATGATACATGAGCTGCTGGATCACCATTGTTTTTTGTGGCTGAGTAGAACTCCATGGCATACTTTATAGCAACACAATTCTCTCTCTCCCTTCCTTCCTTCCTTCCTTCCTTCCTTCCCTCCCTCCTTCCTTCCTTAGATGATACCCTACATACAGTGGCCCCTCAGCCCCTCCTCAGGATCGTGGGTGCAGAACCAGAGGGTGTCGGGGCGGCTCCTCCTCTGTGGCTAACTGAATCTGGGGACCACGAGGGCTGACTGCCCGCGGTGTGAAGAACGTGGTGACGTCAGGGAGAAGCAGCCGGGCCCCACCCGCCGCGAGCGCCAGGCTCTTCCTGAGACCACTCGCACCGCGGTCCTGCTGTCGAGGTCTCATGTTCCTCCATTTGCCCAGCAGGGAGTTCCCAGTTTTCCTTAAGCCAGTTTGAGTTGAGTTTTCATAACTGGCAACTACTCTCTGTGAACATTATTTAATAGTTTTTGGAAGTTGTGAACAATTCTTTAGGATATAAAACATACAACATGACCAGTCTAGGCAAGAAATGGATTGTGCCTTTCACAGCTTCCCTCAAAATGGAAAATGATTTCCGCCCACGGTCCAGTTAAAGAAGAAGCGTAAGTGGCCATTTTGGGCTTTGGATCCGACCCAGAGACAACGAAGCTCTGGTGAACCTACCTGTGCGGACCCAAGGCCTCATGGAACGCGCGGGAGAAAGGATTCTCGTCCAATGCATTCGAGCGGTTTTCCTGGCGGAGCTGACCAGAGAGGCAGAGGCTGCATGGAGGGCAGAGAACGGAAGGTGGATGTGCAGATCCTCGCGAGGACGTGCCAGGACGAGCAGCAGCGCCAGGCCAGAAGGAGCAGCACCTCTCGGGGAGTTTCAGGAGCCCTGAACCCGCGAGGCTTTGGTTCCTGGGTCTGTAGCTGTTCTAACAAATGACCACTGAATTGATGGCTTAAAACAATGCATGTTTAACCTTTTACCATTCTGGAGGCTGCAAGTCTAAAATGGGTATCACCAGGGCCAAATCAACGCATCGGCAGGGCTGTGCTCCCTCCCAGGGCTGCGGGAGATGATCCCGTTTCCCCTTCCCGGCTCCTGGAGCTGCAGTCCTTGCGTTCCTTGGCACATGGCCCCACCTCCACCTCGTGACCAGCGGCATCGCAGCACCTGCCTCTCGACTCTGCTCCCCACGCATGGCCTTCTCTCCTGTCTGCAGGGGAAGCTCTCTCTGCTTCCCTCTCATCTGCCTGCGATGGCATTTAGAACCCACCGGGGAATCCAAGATAATCTGCCCTTGACTTAGTCACATCTGGAAGGAAGTTTTTTCCACGTAAGATCTTTGGGGCACAGTTTTCCTCTTACCGCACTGCGGCTGATTCTGGCTTCACAAGTCTGGACCTCCCGCTCTGGTCCTGAGGGTCTGTGACATCCCTGTCCCCTTTCTCTGGTCCAGGCACTGGAGGGAGCTTGAGTAGGTGTTGCTTTATATTTCTGCTTTATTTGGGCTACTTTGGCTAAAAGAAACAAAGATAAGTTTAGTAACCGAAGTGGAAAAAATGTCATGATAAATATAATAGCATCCTTGGAAAGTTTAAACATTTGTGTTAGAAAACTTGAGACCTAATAAAAATTTCATTAAGACATAAAATAAACACACCTAGAATCAATTACATTCTTCCATACCAGTGGCAACCTGGAATGCATCATTTATAAGGAAATTCTATTTACAATAGAAACAAAAATATGAAATATTTAGAAGCCAATTTAAGAAGAGATGCATGACCTTTATACAGAAAATGACTAAAGTTTTTTGGGAAATACAAAAGCATCTTCTCTCTCTGACTCCGCTCCCTCTGCTTCTATCTCATGGCCTTTTTCTCCTCTGGTCTCTTTGCCTCCCTGTAACGTACCCGTGATGGGTACAGTGAGGAGATAGAAGAGCCACTCTCTGGTGGGAGGGCTAACTGTGATAATGTCAGTTGTCAGCAGGTTAATTGATGGATTCCACTTAGTTTGGGTATGATTTTTTCATGAAACATTAGGGAAGGGTTTTAAAATTCATCAATAAGAACAGAACTACAGAATACTTTTGTAGAAAGAAAACTGTAGAAAAACAGTATCAGCATGGTCGAGAATGTGGCTTTGGGTCCACACAGACCAGGGTTGAGAGCGAGTTCACCCGTTACAAGCTGGGCATTTTGAGCCAGCCATGCCGCTCCAGAGAAGTTACTTGCCTTCTTTGTAAAGTAGAGATAAGTCAACATCCATAAATGAATTCTGAAAGGCAGTATTACAAAGTATTTAAATAGAACTGGATACAGTATGTTCTGGAAACTGTATCTTATGACTCAGAAGTGT
>RJWJ010014561.1:0-37661 GCA_004363605.1 Indri indri | reverse complement strand
AGTCATGGGAAGAAGAGGGAGGAAGATGATCGGAGTTTGTAGTTCGGATTTGTTGAGTTTTTTTTTTTTTTTTGAGACAGAGTTTCACTCTCTTTCCTGGGGCGAGTGCCGTGGCGTCAGCCTAGCTCACAGCAACCTCAAACTCCCGGGCTCGAGCAATCCTACTGTCTCAGCCTCCTGAGTAGCTGGGACTACAGGCATGCGCCACCATGCCCGGCTAATTTTTTCTATATATATTTTTAGCTGTCCAATTAATTTCTTTCTATTTTTGATAGAGACGGGGTCTCGCTCTTGCTCAGGCTGGTCTCGAACTCCTGAGCTCAGGACGATCCGCCCGCCTCGGCCTCCCAGAGTGCTAGGATTACAGGCGTGAGCCACCGCGCCCGGCCTTGTTGAGGGTTTTTTGAAGGCTGTAACACACCCAAATGCTGGCCCAGTCCCTCCCCTCAGGAGGCTCCAATCACAGGGGAGGCGCGAAATGGACGTGGGACACTTATCCAATGCTTCTTTCCTGAGCAAGTGGGTTCTTAAGCTGGCATCTGAGGCTCTGTCACAACTTGGTCCCTGCCCACCTCTCTGTTGCAGGACTTGGGACCTGCCCATCTCTGGGCTTAAAGCCAGCCAAGTGCACCAAACTCACCAATGCTTTGCATGCTGGGTGGGCTCTCTGCCCGGAGGTCCTACCCCTCTTCTCCTCCTCAAAAACTCCTGCTCAAATGCCCCCTCCTCTCTGGAGCCTTCCCTGCTTAGCCTTCTCCCCTCTGGACCCTGCTGTAGCTTCCACCCTTCTCCCCAGCAGGGCTGAATTGTCCCCACCCTAGCCCTCCCCCTCCAACTGGGCCAGGAAGGTGGCTTGTGCCCGCTTGGCTCAGTGTGGCCAGCACAGCGCTGGGCACAGATTTCCTAGTAACACGTCTTTAGTAAATGAGCACATTCGCGATGAATCTGTAGGTGCGTGTTTTCAAAGTATTAGACCCCCTCTCTTTCCTGCCACGGTCAGCTCCATGATTCAGCCTCTCCCTTCATCTTTACATGAGCCTAGCACAGTGCCTGGCACGTGGCGGGTCCGTAATAAATATGTCTTAAGTCCTGGAGGGAGTAAATGTCAGCATGGCGTTCACTGTGGCTGAGTCTAGTCTTTAGAGCTTTGGTGCTAGACTCTGCCCTGCCACTTACTGCCGTGGGATCCTGGCCAAAGTACTTAACCTCACTGAGCTTCCAGGATTTGTAATCTGTAAAACGGGGGTAGCGACACCCCCTCTTCGTGGAGCTTTGCTGACTGGTCCAAGTCGCCCAGCCGAGGCGGTTACTGGAGCGCTGGGCCCTTGGGAGCGCTGTGTTCGTGGGAGCTGTTGCTATTTATTCAGGTCAGTCTTTCAACCCAGGCACCTTCAAGCCTCTCAGCTCCAGGAAGAGGCGAGGCAGGGGGCCCCACTCTGGGCCTGGGGGCGGTTCCGGGCAGAGGGGGTGGCCCCTGGGGACTGGGGAGGAGGCGGAAGCTGGAGCCAGGTCGGATCCGGCGGGGTGGGGAGCGACGACATCCTGCGGGGGCGCTCGCCGCCAGGACCTGGGCAGGCTCCCGGGGGAGCCGCCCGGACACCGCGCATTGGAGGGGGACGCGGGGGACGCCGGGTGTGGGGCGGAGGGCGCCCCCTGGCGGTGCACCGCGGCATCGCCCGGGCCTCCCGCCCCTCCCTGCTCGCCGGCTCGGTCTGTGCGGATGAAATCACCGCGGGGCCGGAGATCTTGGCTTCAAAATTGGGAGTGATGATTTTGAGTCCCTAAGGTGTGCTCGGTACCGCATTAGGCAGCGTTGAGTGGCTGGTGGTGACAGGATGGGCGCTCAGGACACAAGGCCTGGCGCACAGTGGGACCCCCAAATGCCCTCCTTTCCTTTAAGCTCATTCCTCAGGCCCCTGGGCAGCGGTGTTGGGCTCCCCAAGTCCGGGAGCGGCGAGGATCGTGCAGTTCCAGGCACCCACGCCGGGCGCCCCGAGGGCCTCACTCTGCCGCAGCAGCCGCCTGGGGGACCGAGGGTGCCCTGGAGCGTGGGAGTGGGCGGGCGAGGTCTGTGGATGCGTTCTGGCGTCGCGAATCTGTGAGTGTGGTCGTGTTGGTGTGAGTGTCAGTGTGGGAGTCTCTGTGTGTTTTGAGATGTGTGTTTGAGTGTTCGTGTTCAGGGGTGTGTGTGTGTCCGTGTTCAGAGGTTTGTGTAGGTCTGTGTCCATACAAGCATGAGTATTCAGGTGTGCGCAGGTGTTCAAGGTGGCATCTGCTCGTGTGAGGCAGGTTGGGTGTGTGTGTTGGGACTTCAGGGTGATCTGGGCCTGAGGAAGAGGTGAAAGCCCTAATCACATTTGCACCCAACAGAGGGGTGGCCGGGCCCCTGTCCTGTTCCCTTCCTGACCCCGCTCAGGGTCAGTATTTTCCTTTCTTCTCTCTCTCTGACGCCTACCCATACCCAAGACCAACACTCCACGCCTTATTTTAGAGACAAGAAAGCCAGGCCTAAATCCACGGGGACTGGCCCAAGGACACTCGGCCAGAAAGCAGTGGAGCCAGGGCCCTGGCTGGACTCCCGACTCCAGCCTGAATTCTTTCCTTCTCCCAGGAGGGCAGTGCACACCCTTTGCCCAGCCTGGGACGGGGGCGGGTGTTTGGGCTGGGCTGCGTGGGGAGCAGGACACAAAAGGCCCAGTGTCTGCCCCGCCTCCCGCTCCCCACCCTGCCCTGCTCCAGGAGCCGGGTGGGTGTCCAGTGCCAGACTGGGCAAAGAGTGGCGTGTGACACTCATGCCCACCTGGGGCCAAGCCCCAGCGCTGGACTCACGTGCCCCCACCGCCCCATGGGCTGACTCTCGTTGGGTGTGATGAGGAAACAAAGCTCTGCCCACATTTTGGGATCCTGGCGCCAGCTCTCAGCTGGCAGCCACCTGGGCCCAAAGCGCTTCAGCTTGCCCTGCTCTAAGAAGGGATTGATGAGTAATTAAGATTCTGATGATATCCACGCAATATATTTATAGAGTCATAATAATCGCCACTGTTTGCTGAGGCCTGACTGTGTGCAACTGCTGGGCTCCTCAGCCAGGTTCGTGATGAGGACCGTGGGCTGCAATGCCAGCCAGACTGGCAGGATTATTTCCCAGACATGCTTGTTGCTTAAACTCGCTCTGCCTCAATTTCCTCACTGTAAAATGATAATAATAGTTAAAATCACTTAAAAACCCTTCCTGACATTGAGTAAGTGTGTAGCGAGTATTAGCTCTTATTTTTGTGATCTCCTTGGCTCTTCATGGTGACCTAGGTGGCAGGTATTGTTATCCCCACTTTACAGATGAGGAAACTGAGGCAGAGCCATTTGCCATAGGTCACAAAACAAAGAAGTCCAGGCTGGGTTCTGACCCCAGGCCTAATACCAAATCCTGTCCCAGGCTGTGTCCCCTCTACTGACATTGATAGGATATTTCATAGCTGATGGCATTAACCCTCTGGCAGTCCAGAAAGTGCTTCCACATGGCCTGACTTGTTTGAATCTCACCAGAGCCTTAGAATGGGTGTTTAATGTTAGCATCTCCCTTGGATAAATGGGGAAATTGAGGCCCAGAAAGAGACAATGCCTTGTCTAAGGTTGCATAGTGAGTAAGTGGCACTGTCACCTTTAGATTTCAGGTCTCTCCACTATTAAATAGTAGTATTTTATGTAATTATGATTTTGGGGTACACCTACTGTGCGTCAGGCTGCTTGCTAACCCTGGGCCCACACGATCTCCTGTAATTCTTCTAATGTTCTCATAGTGATTCCACATTCCACTGGGTTTGTTCATTGATCCTTGCTCTGTGTACACATGTATCCCCAGGCTTGGACCTCCTAGAGGACAGGACCAGATGTGATTTACCTCCGGGTGCCCGGGACCAGCACTGGGTCTGGCACCCAGTGGCTGCACAGAGTGGTGGGGAAGACACAGGGGCTGCACCGTGTAGGGGGGAGTGCGTGGTTCCACGGGTAAGGGGGTTACCAAGAGAAGTGGGTCGACGGGGATGGGTGAGGGAATGTAAATGGGGCACCTGACCTAGGATGGGAGAGTCGGCGAGGCCACCCTGCTAGGCACGTGTCTGTGCTGTGACGGAAAGGGCGGGTGGGAATAATATATTTGCATCTATAGTGACATGTTCCTGTGTGATATTTTGTGTGAGACATTATGTTAGGTATCATTTAAGGGCTTTATATTTATCTGTTTTAATCCTCAAAATGTCTCACTTAATTCTCAAAACTTGAGGTTGGCACAAGTATCAGACCCTGTCACAGATAAAGAGATTTGGGCATAAGGCGATGAGGTTATGCAGCTGGCAGAACTGGGATTTGAACCTGGGCCATCAGCCTCCCTCCTGGCAAAGATAGGTATGGGGTAGGGGGTAAGATGCACGGTCAGTTGTCTCATTTCATTCTTCCAGCAACTCTTCGAAGGTCCACCTTAGCTCCCCCTCCGTTTTAAAACCAGGAGAGCGAGCCCCACGTATGGATGGGCCCCTTCCCCACCCCAATTTCCTTTCAGCACATGCCCAGTCCGTGTTCCCACACCTCCGTCACCCCCGCCGCCCCTGAGCAGGGCCGGGCACGCAGCAGGCTCTCCTGCAGTGGTGCTGATGGATGTCTGGATGGGCCTTCTGGGCTCTGGGCCCGGGGCGGGGGTGGGGCCCGGGGCCCCGGGCTGATGCTGGGGCCGGTAGGAGAAGGGTTAAGGGCAAGCATTCACTATCTGCCTCCTGCTTGCAGGGCCCGCCTGCAGGGTGGCCTGGGCTTGGGGATGGGGGACCTCTGGGTGGCACATGGGACCCCCAGAGTTCAGCCCGAGCCGCCGGGGGAGCTGTCAGGACGGAGCCTCTCCCGGGTGAGCCGGCGTCTGGGGCCCGTGGCTCTCTCCGAGCAGGCCAGGAAACGCCTGTTGGTGCATTTGTTTTTCCATCAACAGCTGGCTTACGTAAACTCCTCGCCGGCTCCGAGGGCTGCCAGCGCGGGGGAGGCGGCCTTATCTGATGGGGGCCCCGCCAGGGCCGGGGTTCCCTGCGTGTCCCGGCAAAGGCCCCGCGGAGAGAGCCCGCGAGGTGGGTGGGAGGCGGGCCTTGGCACCTTGGGGCTCCGCTCCCCGCCCCCCAGTCCCTGATGGGGAGAGCTGGGTGCTTCTCCCCAGAGATGTAACCAGGGGCAGCTGGTCTCTGTCCCTCAATCCTGACTCGGACCTCCGACGTCTGATTCCTGCACACACCCACCAGGAAAAGGGCCCTCTTTACCTGTGCCCACGGAGTCGGGGAAGGGGTCTGCAGGGAGATGCAGGGGTGGCCCGGTCAACAGGGTCACCTGGCCCTGACCTCGGATTTGTACTAGTCCAGTGGTGCCCAGAGTACAATGTGCTTGGAAAAGAGATTGTTTCACTGGCCTCACCTGGGGGTAGAGGAGTGGGAGGGGACCAGGAATGAGGAAAACATGAAAACAAAAACATGAAACTTTTCATTTCGAAAAATTTTCAAAATTCCAAAAAAGGTGCTATAGCACAATGAACTACCACATACCCTTCTGACACTTTTGCATGCTCATTCGCTCTCTCTCTCTCTCTCTCTCTACACACACACACACACCCTTAAGATAGACAATATTATTCCCATTTTCCAGATGGGCAAACTAAGGTTTAGAGAGCTGAAACAACTTGTCCAAGAAAGTGGTGGAGCTGACATTTAAACTCGGGTCTCAGATGAAAACTTTTACTTTTTTTGCTTTCTTTGTGATTTTTTTTGGGTTAAATATATTTCTCTCTCTCCTCTCTTTTTGAATGGTTACCGCATATCTGTAGTATATGTAGATGGAAAGTATGCGGTTTCCCTAACCCAGCATCCTAGTTCCTCACTTAAAGGCAAGTCCTCGTTACCCGTTTCTTACATATCTTTCCAGAGTCACTCTATGCCTGTGAAAACATGTCCATAAAATATTTTTTACACAAATGGTATTGTCCTGGACACATTGTTCTGCACTTTGTTTTCCCTCCCCCGACTCCTAAACTACATATCACAGAGATTTCTCCATATGATATCAACATAAAATGGCTCCATTCTTTTAAGCCAGTGCATAGCATTCCACTGAACAGATTGTTCCATAATTGATTTACTGGTCTCCTATGAATGGGAAGTTAGGCTGTTTACAATCTATTGTTATTATAAGCAAAGCTGCAATGAATATCCATATTCATACATTAATTTGCACATGTGCAAGCATATTTGTATAGAAAATTCCTAGAAATGGAGATGCTGGGTTAAAGGGTATGTGGATTTTTAATTTACTTAGATATTGCCAAATGGCTCTTCAGGGAGGTTGGACCAATTTACCCTCCCACTTGCAATGAATGAGAATTCCTGTTTCTCACACCCTTGCCAACACAGCATGTTATCAAACTTTCTGATCTTTGTCAATCTGTTAGATATAAAATGATATCTCATAACTGTAATCTCATTTCTCCTACTACAAGAGAGGTTGACCATGTTTTCATATGACTAAGAATCATTTACATTTCCTTTCCTGGGAACTGTTTGTTTATATCCTTTGCCCATCTTTTAATTAGGTTGTTTTTTTTTTCTTTCTGATATGTAGGCGCTCTTAAAATAATAAGGATATCAGCCCTTTGTTGATAACATATGATATCTCTATAATATATGTATCTTTTGACTTTGTTTACATATTTTTCATGCAGAATTTAAAATAATTTTATGTGGCCAAATTTATCAATCTTTTTGTTGATGGAGTCGGTTTTTTTTTTTTAATTCATACTTTAAAAGGCCTTCTTTACTGTAAGAATACTTTTGAAAGTACTCCCAGGTTTTCATCATTCCAGAATTTGTTTTGGTATAAGATGTGAGGTAGGGATTCAGCTGTTTCTCTCTGGGTGGTCACCTTGTTGTCCCAACACTATTTATTGAAAAATCCATCTTTTTGTTAGTAATCAGCAATGTTGCTTTTGTCATATACTAAATTCCTGTAGGCATTTGGGTACTCTGTTAGTTTCCTAGGACTGTCCTAATAAATTACCACAAATTGGGCAGCCTAAAACAACAGAAACTTACTAGCTTAAAGTTCTGGAGATTGGAAGTCTGAAATCAAGGTGTCAGCGGGGACAGACTCCCCTTGGTGACTCTGGTGGGACAAATCATTCCACTCATCTCTCCTAGCCTCTGGTGGTTGCTGGCAGTCCTTGGCATTCGTGGCAGCTGGACTCCAACTCTGCCTCTGTTTTCAGGTGGCCTTCTCCTCTCTGTTTATGTCTGTGTCCAAATTCCACCTGTCTTATAAGGCCACCACCATTGGATTAGGGCCTAATCCAGCATGATTTCATCTTAATTTAATTTCCTCTGCAAAGATCCCATTTCGAAGTAAGGTCACATTCACAGTACTGGGGGTTAGGACACAACTCTACCTACTACAAGTAGGCTTCCACATTTTCTGTTCTGTCCTATTGATACATCTGTCTAAAATGCACCAGTGTTTAAAATATTATAGATTTATCCTATGTTGTAATATCTGTTAAGCCTAGTCCATACTCACTATTCTTTTTAATTCAGAATCTTCAGAATTTCCTTGTTTATATTGACATATGGACTTTAGAATCACCTTATCAGTTTGCTTATTTTTAAAAATCCTATTGGTGTTTTTATCTGAATGCATACATACACATACACACAAACTAGGAAAGCGCTGGCATATTTGTGATGTGGAGTCATCCTATCCAAAACTGTCTTATAAGCTCAGGTCTTCTTTTGTACCCCTCGGCAGTTTATTAAAGTTCACTCCCAATAAATCATGTGCATTTTATTTTTGTTAAATTGATTTCTCAATATTTTATTTTTTGGCTGCTTTTGAAAACAGGAACTTCTCTTTCAATGATCTCTTCTAACTGGTTCTTTATACTGAGGCAGACTATTAATTTTGATGTATTCATTTTGCACCCAGCCACCCCACTGAGTTCTTATGCTATTTATGATGGTTTTTCAGTTGATTCTGTAAATAATAATTTTACTCCTCCTTTCTAATTTTTATACTTCTCATTTCTTTTTTTTCTTTTGGTTTGGAGACAAGAGTCTCACTCTGTCGCCCTAGTAGAGTGCAGTGGTTTCATCATAGCTCACTGCAACCTCAAACTCCTGGGCTCAAGCCATCCTCCTGCCTCAGCCTCCCAAGTAGCTGGGACTACAGGCACGCACCACCCGCCCGGCTAAGTTTTCTATTTTTTGTAGAGATGGGGGTCTCACTCTTGCTCAGGCTGGTCTTAAACTTCTGAGCTCAAGCAATCCTCCCACCTCGGCCTCCCAGAGTGCTAGGGTTACAGGCGTGAGCCACCACGCCCGGACTATACTTATAATTTCTTTTTCTTATCTAATTGTGTAGGTTAGTACTTCCAGAACAATGTTAAACAATAATGTTAAAAACAGACACACACTTTTATTCCTTATCATAATGGGCATGCCTTTAGTGTTTCCCCTTTAAGCATGATGCTGGCTTTTAGATTGAAATAAATACATTCCATTGCGTTTAAATATTTTCCTATTTTATTAGGGAAAAAAAAAAGCTCTTTCTAAACTGTCTCCTTCTCTGGCCTTCTCCATGCACAGCCCAGACTCTGCAGTACTGAATTTCTCTTTCCTCCCTGAGTGGATCATGTTTCATGCTTTCTAGCCATCTCCTATGATGGCCCCTCTTTGTGGCGTACCCTTCTCCCAACTTCTCTCAGGCAAGGCCCAGAAAAATGTCATCTGCCCTGGGAACTGTCTCGGGAAGTTCTCCCCTCTGTCTTGTCTCCTCACAGCCCTTTTCATGCTCACCTATAATGGCTTGCATCCCCCTCGGCTCTCTGTGCCAGCCTGCAAGCATCTTGTGTGTGTGTGGCATGGCATGTCTGGGTTATTTCTGTGTGCCTAGACTGGGGCCCAAATAGTATAAACACAAGATAAATATGAACAAAAGCTAACATTTGCCAGGTACTTACTAGGTGCCAGGCCCTGTGCTAAGTACTTTCCATTCGTTATCTCATTTAATACTTACAACCACCTTCTGAGGTAGAGGCTTATTATCTCCACCTTGAGATAAGCAAATAGAATTTCAGAGAGGTTAAGTAACATGTACAAAGTCACACAGCCAGGATGGGAACCCAGGTTGGTCTGGCTCCAGGCCTTAGGCTTTAAGTCTCCAGGCCAGTCTGAATGGCTATAAATACAATAACTGTATGAATGAAAAAATGCGACACAACTAGGCTGGGGGTGGTGGTGCTGGGCTTGGACATGGTACCCGCTAAGGAGAGCCCTGAGATGCTTCCTCATAAGTGACCCAGAGGGTGGAGCTAAGAGTGGGGGCAGGGGTGGGACAGTGCGACTGGCTGTTCTGGTTTGCTCGGGATTGAGGGGTTTCCTGGAATACTGGATTTTCAGTGTTAAAGTTGGGAAAGCCCTGGCCAAACTGGGATGAGTTGATCACCCCAGCAGTGGAGCCATAAGCCACAGATTTCCTCTCTGTGTGAGCAAGGATTCTCATAGTCAGGACCAACTAGGGAGGGGAGAGGCAGCCCTGGTAGATAGTGAGCTCCCCATCATGGGAGGTATAAAAAACAGGGGGTGGGGACACTTTCACTTTCTATTTCTCTCCCTTCTTTTTTGGGATTCCTGGGTGATCTTAATTTGGGGTGTGGGATCCCTGCTTTGTTCTAAGCTGTAGGGTCCCTGAGAGCACAGAGACAGGCTGAAGGCCCAGTTGCTAACCATTGGTGGCTGAATGCTCCTCTGAATGGCTTGTGTGGGAGGTGAGCCCAGAGCTTCTGGGGCCATAGTTCCAGCTTCCAGAGTGTGTGTCTTGGAAGTCAAGCGCAGGCATTTGGGGGTGGAGAGAGGCTGTGCCTGGGCCCTCTCAGGCCCCCTCCCCCAGGAGGAGGGTAAGATTTGCCAAGATGTTATCCCCAAGGGTGGGTCTGATAGGCACTCCTGTAGAGTCTGATTGGGGGCCTCATTCTCCTCACCTGTGCAATGGGTTGGAGCATGGAGGACTTAACAGACTCTGAGTGGCTGGTGGTCTTTGGCATCTGCGTGGGAGCCTCTTCTTTCAGCCCCTCTCCTCTGCCCCCACAGTGCTGTGTGCGGCCATACTAACTAACTCTGGCAGCCTTTGAGGAGTGGGGGAAGATCCCTGAGCCCCAGTGCTTCTGCTAGGGCGAACTCTGTGATGAGGGTCCCAGAGGTCTCCTCCCACACCCACCCTGGCCCCAGCTGTGCCTCAGGCTCCCTGGGAACTGGGGGAGAAGAGGTGTGCCAGCCTCGGCTATTTCCATGAAGTCAGAGCAGCTGCTGCCCAGAGTTTGGGAAGTTGTTGTTCTGCCAGGGGGGTACCCCAAGGGAAAAGCCAGCGCCAGGGCCCTGGCCACGGCTGGGTGATCAAATCACCCCCCGATGAGCTCAGGCCTTGCCCCCATACTCAGCAGCTGAGCAGAAGTACTTACCAGCCCAATCAAGTAAGACTCAGGCTGGTGAAAACACTCAGGAGTGTGTTTGAATGACTCAGCTGCCCAGTGGCGGCACTCACAGGGCCGGCTGAAGTTACTCACTAAACCTGGAGTAATACTCATCAGCCTACAGTAGCATTCATTCATTTGAGGAGAAAAAAGCCCAGAAACTGAACTAATGACCTCATGATGGTCTGAGTTCATATCCCGGCCCCGGCCCTTCTTTGCCGTGGGTTCCTCTGTAGAAATATCCACTCCCTCTGTGGAGTGTTGGGAGCACGTAAAGCCATAGTGCTGAGAAAGAGCTGACGCGCGTGACTGACACACGGTGCGTTTTCAGCAGCATCTACCGACCTCCAGATCCTATTGCTGCAGTTGCCACGGCCCTTGGGGTGGCAATCCTGGGAGAAGGGGCTTTGGCCAGGGACAGCTTCTATGAACACAGTGCATGAGCTTTATTCGTGGCTTGAAACATTACCTGGGCCTGCAGACTCCTTTGAGAGTGTACTTTCTGGCCCTCCCGTGGCTGCGTTGTAGAAAGCCCCGACTCACACCCAGATCCATTCCTCCTGTTTTTCCACCCTCCCTTTATCGACCACACCCACTGCCAAGTTCTTTTCTAGGCACCGGGCTTCAGAGATGCTGGACTTCGGCCCTGTGTAAACAGGTAATTAGCGTGTATTAGAAGTTGTAGTGAAACTGCTGATAATATAAATACAATTAAGTTTCTGTTTGCCCCTTTGATTCCACATCGTGAGCGAGTAGCTGTGTGAACAGTTTGGAGGTGTGTTTGGTGTGATCTGACTTGGTGTCCACCACGTCACTAGGAGTGGTTCAGGATGTGGGAGCAGAGGGCAGGGTGAAGGAGATGGGCAGGGGTCCTCCAGGGTTTCTCAAATCAGTGGTCAATGACAGGCTATTAGCTTGCTGATTGTGAGGCCATGTGTATTAGGATGGCATAGACAGAGAAAACAAATGGGCTTCCAATGTGAGCTCCAAATTGGCAGTCGCCGGGGCAGTCACTTAACATGGGTGTTAATTTCTGATCACTGGCAACTCTGTGTAGCTTCTTCATGATGAATTGAAGCAGGAACTGATTTCTTTTACTACAGATAATTATTTCACGAGCCATGCAGGAGAAGCCAGTTAGTAATAATTACAACAACCAGTGTCAATTAAACACTTTCTCCATGCCATGCACCATGCTAGGCATTGGTGTACATTCTATCTTCCTGAATCCTCACAATAACCTCATGATTAATTAATTAATCATCATTGATTCAGAGAGGTTAAATAACTTACCCACCTTGTCAGAGGCAGATCCAGGATTCAAACCCAGGTTTACCTGTCAGATGGCAAAGTCCATGCTCTAAATACCTAGTCTACACTTCATCCTGCCTTGAAACTCCGTAATCTCACCAAGTTCCAAGCTCCCTTCCCTCTGGCTGAAACTAGAAAGTGAGGAACCTGGTGTTGCTGGATATGAAATCAACCTAGGTAATCCACAGTGCGCTCATCTACCAGCAATGACCAATTAGAAAATGTAAATGTAACAGTAAGAAAGATATGATTTGAAAATTGTCAAGGCCTAGTAGTCAACTAAAAAAAGATGTCTAACAACTCCATGAAGTATTATGGAAGAACACACATACCCTCAAGAATAAATGAAGGTATGTACCATGTTCATAGAAAAGAAGATGCAATATCATAAATACATACTTTAATTTTTCCCAAATTAATTCATAAAATCAATGTAATCTCAATTAAAATTCCTATAAAATTCCTCATTAAACTTGTTAAACTGTTTTAAAATTTGCACAGGAGGGTAAAAGTACAAGAATAGCTATAATAATTCCAACATACAACAAGGTAGGGGTCTTGTCCTAACAAATATCCTAATTTATGATAAGGCTTTGATAATGAACACATCCTGGTTATTAGCACACGGATGGGCAAATAAATCAATGGAACAGAAAAGAGAGCCCAGAAATAGACCCAAGTGATATGGGACCTTGGTGTCTGATCAAAATGCGCTATAAATCTCTGGAGGGGAAGGATGGAGTATTTAAAAATGGGGTTTAGACAAGTAGCTTTCCCTATGGAAAAAATAACCTTAGATCCTATCTCACACCATACACAAAGATAAACTTCAGATGGATTAATGACCTAAATGTGAAAAGCAATCTTAAAAACTTACAGAAGAAAAAAGAAGAATTCCCTTATGGCTTGGGATAGGAAAAGAGTCCTTAATCGTTAAGTCACAAAAGTTAGAAATCATAAAGGAAAATATTGTTAAGCTTAAGCTCAACCAAATCAAATACTTCTGTACCATAAAAGATACCACTTGCAAAGTTAAAATTCCAGCAGTAGTCTATGGGAAGGCATTTGCAGCATACATAACAGATATAGGACTAATGTCCAAAATATATAAAGAACTCCTGTAAATCAATGAGAAGAAGACAACCCAATAGAAAAATGGGCAGAGGATATGAGTAATTCACAAAAAAGGAAACAGGAATAGTGAATAAGCAGAAGCAAAGATGCTTAACCTCACTACTTATCAGAGAAATACAGATTGAACAACAACGATTCTATCTCACACCCATCAGATTCACAAAAGTTGGAAGGTTTGACACTATTAAGTGTTGGTGAGAATGTTGGGAAATGCAAATTCTCAGATACTGTAATTCGGCACTTTCCAACTTTGGCAAAAGTTGGAAATATGTATACCGTGTGACTAGCAGTTCTGCTTCTAAGAACGAACCCTGGAGAAACCCTGGCACATTGGTCAAGGAAACATTATGGATGTTAAAGTTGTAAATAACCCACGTGTCTATCAGTAGAGCAACTAAATAAATCAGTGTTGCCTGTTATGAAGTAGAACACCATACAGTAAACTAAATGTCCTTGAGTTCTATTTATAAACATTGGATAATTATAAAGAAGTATAATTTTGATTTTTAAAAATGTTATGGGTTGAATTATACCCCCCAAAAGATATGTTGAAGTCCTAACCCCAAGTACCTATGAATGTGACGTTTTTTGGAAACAGGGTCTTTGCAGATGTAATCAAGATGAATGAGGTCATTCGGGTGGCCCCTAATCCGATATGACTGGTGTCTGTGTAAGAAAAGGGATATCTGGATGCAGACACACACACAGCAGAGAATGCCACGGAATGACAAAGATAGAGATTAGAGTGACGCATTGGCAAGCTGAGGAATGCCAAGGGTTGCTGGCCACAACCAGAAGTTAGAAGAGGCAGGGAAAGGTTCTACCCCAAGCCTCTGGAGGGAGCACGGCCCTGCTGACACCTGATTTCAGACTTGTAGCTCCTAGAACCATGAGAGAACACATTTCTGTTGTTTGAGGCCACCTGGTGTATCGGTACAGCAGCCCCGGGAAACTAATGCAAAAGGAAGTCGAAAAGTATAATATGACACCATTTCTGTAAAATTTTAAAACACACAAACAGCAATGCTATATATTGTTTATGGATTTAAAAAATGAGCTGGGAGGATACATACCAAATTTCTGATGATAGTTGCTTCTGTATAAAGAAGGGAAATGAAACTGGGGAGGTGTACAAAAGGGACTTCACTTTCAAAATTTTCAACATCTGTTTCTTTTATAAAAAAAGTCTAAAGCAAAAATAACAAATGGTCAACATTTGTTAACTCTGGTGGTGAGTGCGTGGGCATTTTTTACATTTTATTGTCTGGATTCTCTGTTGTTGAGTGTGTATCTGTGACCATATATGCACCTGTGCGCATAAGTGAATTTCTAATATTTGTTCAATGAGTGTGTGCACGTGTGTGCATTTCCCGTGTTCCTGCTTGCCCCGGCCACCTGGCCAGCATCTAATGCTGTATAAGCTGTTGTGGTGCCCCTTGGTGACGTGGGAGCAGCCTTGTTGGGTTTTTACCCAGTGACTGTGGGTGACAAACACAGCTCGATGGTGTATCAGAGACCTGCTTTCTTCTTGCCTTTGCCTGGGGCAGCTCTGGAGTTTCCTGGACGACACACATACCTCCACAGTGGGAGGCCAGGGCCAGGGGCTGCCTCCCACACACTGACTCCTCAGGCCACTCCAAACGACTTGCTTCCTAGAAGCCAGGATCACAGATGGCAGTGGCACCATCGATGTTTCCCCAAGAAAGCAGAACCAATCAGGTGCTAGGTGGGGACAGGGCCTGGGCTGGGCAGGGTCTGTCCCCACCGCGCACCGTCTCCTTCAAGACGTGAGCAAGTGGCTCCCGTTTCTGCCACACACTAGGTGAGGGGGATGGATGAGGACAGTACCGTGCATCCCCACGTCACACTCCTGCATCCGTGGAAGACACCGCTAATCAATCACAGCACGTTTTCTGTCTGAGGTCCCACGTAGCCTCAAATTCCTTCTCCAGCAGGTCTCCGGGACCAGTCAGCCACAGCCTCAAGAAAGATGAAACCACCCCTGGGGTGGCTGAGACCTCAGGGTCTCTCTGACGTGAATGTTCGTCCATTCCAAACTCCAGGGGGCAGTAAAACACCCTGGAAACCAGTTACCCCATCTGGAAAATGGGGACGAGAAGCCGTCTCCCGTCCGAGGTCTGCCGCTGGACTAGATGAGCTGGGCGATGTAAATGTGCTCACAGCGGACAGAGCTGAGCCTGTGGGCAGGACGGGCATGTACAGGCTGGGACGGTCACTGGGAGGTGCCCAGGTCTAGCCGCAGTCTGCACCTCCTCCCCCGGCTGGGAGGGGTGGTGATGACCCGGGCTCCGGCGGGCACTGTGCTGGCGCAGTCCATCGCACGCTCACTCAAACCCCACCAGGTTCAAACGGTGATAATAAGGAATAACAATAGCAAACACAGAGAGAGCTTATGCCTCTTGTGGGCTATCTTCTAAGTGCTTTACATATACTAACTCATTGAACCCTCATAAGCACTTTCTCAGATAGGTAGTGTTAGCTCCCCCATTTTGTGGATGAGAAAAACTAAAGCACAGAGTTGTTAAGTCAGTTGCCCAAGCTCACACAGCCAGAAAGTGTCAGAACAAGGGTTTGGAGCAGGTAGTCCTGGGTGTGAGCCTTTCCTGCCTTTCGTAAGGTGGATGGTAGCACTCCCAGTCCACAGAGGAGGAGACTGAGGCTTGGAGAGGACAGACAAGTGCCCAGACTGCCCAGGCCATGCGTGAGCAGTGGCGATTCCAGCCCAGCCGGCCGACCTTTTCCTCTGCACGGTCCCAATTCGCCCCAGGTCCTTCATGTTCTAGGGGAGAATTGCAGAGCTCAGGGGCTCCAAATTGCAGGAATCCCAGACAGAATGTAGACCCCCTGCCCTCTGGGAAAGGGTGAGGCTGCCACCTGGAAGGGTGGGGCCCACGTGGGCAGCCTTTTGGGGGCTGGGGAGTGGGCTGGCCCTCCCTTAGGGTTTAGGATTGGGCCAGGGTGACTATCTCCTGCTCTCTTGGGGTCATTTCTGGGCTGTGCCTTAATTATGTGCAAGCCTCCTCCTTAGAGCCCAGATCTCTGCGGCTCCAGCCACAGGGTTACTTAGATGTGTCTCTGCACAGATCAGGTGCTACAGGGCCATGGGACAGAGGCTGTGCTGGCGTGTCCAGGACTGGCTTCTGAGCCTCATACTCTTAACACCCCCTAGAGTCACACTCTCACGCTGTCACCCACGGCCTCACATGCAGTCTGGCCTCACGCTCATACACCCGCATTCCAGAGGCCACAGTGGGGTGGGAAGGTCCTGGCCCAGCGCCCACCCAGGCTGGGATTCAGTACCAGGACATCTTAGCTGTGTGATCTTGAATGAGACACTTCGTCTCTCTCAGCCTTACTCTCCTCATCTGTAAAATGGGCACACTGATCTGGTAGAAACCTCTCAGCTGACCTGACTGGTTCCAGGTAGTTAATCAGTTTACTAAAGGTTGGCAGAGAAAGGAAATCATAAACATTCACAAACCTTAAGCCTTTGGTCCAACATAAAATGATCAGTTTAGGCCAAAGCTGCTGCTTTGAGTTCAAGTCCCCTGGCTGGAGTTCTTTGTTGGTTTTGACCGCACCCACAGAGCACTGCTAACAATTTTCAGTTCTTTTTTTTCTTTTTAAGTGGAATGCAAGGACACTTGGGAAGCAATTTGAATTTGGAATTCTACATTGTTACTATCCCCTCCTACCCTGAACCTCTCCCAAAACCAAATCAACAGATTTATTTTTAGCAATTCGTCTTTATTGCATGTTTCCAAAGCATTAGACTTAGTTTTTCTCAAAATATTACTTGTTTTTGTAGTCAGATTTCATTATTTTTTGTTTATTTAGCTAAATTATATAATTACAACAATAAATACAAATTGGCCAAAGGTTTGTGGGTATAAAATCTCTTGATTCTGGGAGCTGACAGCTCAGTCAGTGGGAGGAGAGCTTGGGCAGGGTAGAGAATGCTCTAGAAGCTTGAGCCATCAGCATTTTGGGGGTAGCATCTGCATGTTTTCAAGGCCTGGAGAGCAGCCATTAGTGCAGTAAGTTGTTTAAGTACAGGTCGGCTCAGATGACCTCTCCTGGGCCCACATAGCAAGGCTGTTGGGAGGATCAGGAACAACTTAGGTCTCTCGCCCAGCCCTGAGGGCCCTCAGTGAATTGCAGCTCTGGCTGCTGCCCTGTACCCCCAGGCCCCTTGCATAGTTTGTCCTAGCACTTGTCACTTAGCCCAGTGGTCCCCAACCTTTTTGGCACCAGGGACTGGGTTCATGGAAGACAATTCTTCCACGGACTGGTGAGCAGCGGGGACGGTTTCAGGATGATTCGAGCACGTTACATTTATTGTGCAGTCAGACCTCTCTGCTAATGATAATCTCTATTTGCAGCTGCTCCCCAGCGCTAGCATCACCACCTCAGCTCCACCTCAGATCAGCAGGCATTACATTCTCCTGGGGGGCGCGCAGCCTAGATCCCTCGCATGCGCGTTTCCAGTAGCGTCCGCGCTCGCTCTATGAGAAACTACCGCTGCGGCTGATCTGACGGGAGGCGGAGCTGATGCGGTGATGCGAGGCATGGGGAGCGGCTGTAAATACCGAGGAAGCTTCGCTCGCCCTCCCGCCCGCTCACCTCCTGCCGTGCGGCCGGGTTCCACAGGCCACAGACTGACTGGTACCGGTCTGAGGCCCCGGGGTTGGGGACCATGGACCTAGCCTGCGAGGACCAGCGACTGACTGCCTGCACTGTGGGGGCTTCTTAAGGGAGAGACAGGATGTCCTTCCTCTCTGTGTCCTCGGGGCCCAGTGCCAGGGTTTGATGTGCCTTCTGGCTCTTTGCCGCCACGCCATATGCTGCACACACACCTGCGCAGGTAGGCATCCTTCCGGAGACCCTGCATGACCCTGCCCGTAACACCCTGTTTCCGGTTCCCTCCGGCGTGCCTGTCCGAAGGGTCCTGCAGCCCTGGGTGGGCTCAGGCAGCTACAGGCTGAGCCGACCCTGAGTGTAGAGCCGTGCTGCTGGCCCTGCATGGAGGGAAGGAGGCAGGTGGGCCAAACTCTCCGTCTGGGCACCACCACAGTGGCCCCAGGGGTTGGCGCCCTTTCCGTGACCTTCCAAGATGGCATCCACTGGGCTCCCACTGGGTGACCCTGGGCAGGTGCCCAGAAGGAGGAAAGAGTCTGGGGCAGGGCAGAGGGTCCCATTATATTATCGGCCTCAGCCTCCAGGGTCCCTGTGCTGGGGAACAGGTGCTGGCGTTGTTGGGTCTGCCCTGGCCTCCTCCCCTAGCCAGATGGGGTGTTTGCCGGTGTTGGGGTGGGGCAGGGAGGGGGAGGCAGGAAAGGGGCAGGGAGAGCTTTCACTCATCGGACAGGGATGGTTACTCACTGGTAGAAACCTCTCTGATTTTATATATACAGGGTTTTTTCCTTATTAAAAAGTAAAATACAGTTGATAAGTACATGAAAAGATGCCCAGCATCATTAGTCATTAGGGAAATGCAAATTAAAACCACAATGAGCCATCATTTCACGCCCACTAGAATGGCTATAATAAATAAGACAGACAATGACACGTGTAAGGGAGGGCGTGGAGAGGCGGGGACCTTCACACGTCACCGGGGGGAATGTACACTGGTGCAGCCACTTGGGAAAACAGTTTGGAAGTTTCTCAAAAAACGAAACATAAAACTACCATGCAACCCAGCAAGCCACCCCTAAGTGTCTTCTGCTCAGGAGGAGTGAAGACAAACGTCCGCACAAAGTGAACATTCATAGCAGCGTTGTTCCTGATAGCCCCAAACTGGAGACAGCCTAAATGCCCTTCAACTGGTGAAGGGACAGGTGAAGTGTGGTCTATCCATACCGTGAAATATTACTCGGCAGTTAAAGGGACCAAAGCACTGACCCATGCTGCAGCATGGGAACCTCTAAGACATTATGCTAAGTAAAAGTGCCAGACACAAGAGACCACATATTGTGTGAT
This sequence comes from Indri indri, assembly GCA_004363605.1. Classification (NCBI taxonomy): domain Eukaryota; kingdom Metazoa; phylum Chordata; class Mammalia; order Primates; family Indriidae; genus Indri; species Indri indri. The sequence continues at coordinate 18,685 of RJWJ010014561.1, read as the reverse complement.
TCCATTTACGCGAAATGTCCAGAATGGGCAGATACACAGAGACAGGAAGCACATTAGTGACCGCCTGTGGCTGGAGGTGGTGGGGACAGGGCTTAGCAGTAAATAGGCATGAGGGATCTTCTAGGGGGATGAGAACATTCTAAAACTGATTTATGGTGATGATTGCACTGCTCGGTAAAGTTACTAAAAATCATTGGGTTGTATACTTGAAATGTGTGAATTTTATGATATGTAAAATATGTCTCAATAAAATTGTTTAAGAAGATAAAATGCATATTCATAATAAAAACGCAGACATCGCACAACCATGTGCTAACCGACATGTGTTGGGTACTTACGTATGCTGGGCGCCATAACTTAGAAGGTGGTTGCATTAATAGGTAGTTGTACTAAGGTGGTTCGATTAATTCCTATTTTATGGACAGTGAGTCTGAGCTACAGAGTGGTTAAGTGACTGGCCTAAGGCTGCTGAGGAGTGGAACGGGCCATCGAACGTGGTGGGTCTGCCTGGTGGCCCAGTATTGCCGCTGGCCAGCAGAATGACTTTGGCAAGCCATTTGATAGTTGTTTGCCCCCATTTCCTCCTCTGTAAAGTGGGAATGACACTGACCTCAGAGAGTGACGAGGGTTAAACGAGATGGTGGAAGGAAAGGTTGCAGAATATAGAGGCGCCCCCTTGCCGCTTAGCTGCCAGGCACAGAGAGATTGTCCTTTGCTGTCCCCTGCTGCCAGGAGCCCTCAAGGTGTTGAAACTGCACTCTAATCTGTAGGGGAGAAATGGGACCGGGATAGAGGGGTAGGATTCCCCCTTTCTTATCTCCGTACTCTGGGTTACTTTTTGTCCGCTGGGCCCAGGGCCTCATTGGATCCATCCCAAACCCAGTTCTTTCAGCTTCTTGGGCTGATCTTGCTCACATAGGGGTCCATAGAAAGCAGGACTATTGCTCCCAACACCTCACGCTCTCTCTGTGTAATAGGATTACACAATCATGACCTTTGCCGCATGGCTTTGCTGTGCCTCCCAGTAGAACGGCAGAGTGTCCGTTCTCACTTGATCTGGGCTTTGGCTCTGTTACCTGCTTCAGCCAAGGAAAAGTTAACAGTCATCATGCAAGCAGAGCTTTAAAGGTACTTGTGTTGTTTGCTTGGCCTCCTGGGCAACCAAAATTCATCATGAGAAGGGCAAGCTCTGGGTAGCTGCTGCCCCCAGAATGAGCCATGTGAAGCAGACTTGAACCTGACCTAAAGCCTAGAGCCAAAGCCAGCTAATCCCAGAAGAGCCTAGTGGAGCCTAGCACAGACAGACTCAGGAGTAAAAAGTAAATACTTGTTATTTGCCATTGAGTTTGGAGCTTGTTTGTTACACAGCTTCATAGTAGCAATAGCTGACTAGTACATGGCTCAAAACCATCCCTTTCAGCACAAGGTTCTTGCACTTCCACTCTTCCCTCTCTAGGATCTTCTGCATCCAAAATAACTTCTTCTTCTTATTCAACAACCATGAACACAAAACAAAAACTTGCACAATTTCCAACTTACGCTAAGGATGAGACCAGTTTAGCAGTTCCACAACCAACAGCCTCTAATTTCTGTTTTGGGCTCAGCTGTTCTACAAAATAACAGCAATAGCTATTCTTTAGGACTCTCTGGCATAAAGAACCCTTTCCAGCCACAATTGTCATTGATGTTCACAAACCGCCTCATGAGGCAGGTGTTATCACCTCCATCTTGAGAGTAGGAAACTGAGACGACTTGGTCAGGGTTCCGGGGTGGCGCCTTGTAGAGTCTCTGAGCTGTGGTGGATGCTGTGTCCTCTCCATTAAGTCGTGTGTCCTGACCATGCACGCTCCTCAATTCCACCTCAGCTGTCTTTCTGTCACCCCCCAGGTCCTTGAGGGAGCCGTGTCTTAGCCAAGCCTCTTTTGTCCTTTCTGTGCTGCAGGCAGATGAGCCTCTCTTCTTGCCTGTAGGTTTCTCTTGCTCACTTCCGTGACTTTCCCAACATGTTCTCTCTGCCTGGAATGTCCTTCTTCCCCATTTCCATATGTCTGAATCCTGCCCATTCTTTTTGTAAAAAATTGGGGTAAAATATACGTACCATAAAATCTACCATCTTAACCATTTTTAAGTGTACGATTCAGTGGTGTTAAGAACATTCACGCTGTTGTGCAACCCATCTCCAGAACTCTTTTCATTTTGCAAAACTGAACTTCTGTCCACATTAAAGAGCAACTCCTCGTTCTCCCCTCCCCCAGTCCCTGGCAACCTCCATTTTACATTCTGTTCCCAGAAATTTGAGTACTCCGGGTACCTCGTATAAATAGAATGACACAGGATTTGTCTTTTTGCGATTGGCTGTTTCGCTTAGCATAATGTCCTCCAGGTTCACCCATGTTGTCAGATTTCCCTTCCTTTTCAAGGCTGAATAATATTCCATTGTATGTATTTACCACATTTTTTTAGCCATTCATCCGTCTGTGGGTGCTTGGGTTGCTTCCACATTTTGGGGTTCGTTCTGCCCCTTTCTGGGAGTCCTCTTTCTTCTTCATCATCTTTTTTTAATTGAACTTTTAATCTTTGACAAGTGTCTTTTTAAATAAAATACCAGGCCCAAGCCCATGGCAGTATCATGAAAAAGAAAATGAAATAAAGCCTTTCAGCTTCTAAATGCTTGATACCGCTTCGCTCAACCGCTGTCCGTTGCTGTTGTGAGAGCGTCGGGATTCATTCTTCTGTTTCAGTGGGCTGCGGTCGTGTCGTTTGTCTCCGTGGCCTCAGTGCCCTGGACAGGGCCTGGCACACAGGGGCTTCCACAGGACTTGTTGAATACGAAAGGTGTGGCCGTGGGGCTGCAGCACGTGGCGGGCACCCCACCCATCTCCCTTCAGCCTGTCCCCATGTCCCCTGCAGACAGTTCCCTGCAAGCTGGGGGCTTCCTGTGCCTCCCCCCCAGGGGGCGCTCTCTGGTCATGCCCAGCCCACCTGTGCAGTCGGAAGTGCTGGAGAGTTTCCGCCCTAGCCACAGTCCTCAGCAAGGAAGGGCCAACGAGTGGGTAAGTACCCGGCTTCCCTCCCTCTCGGCTGGACATTTCTAAGGCATGTTCCATGCGGTCTCCTGGGGGTCCTCGGTGGGATTAAGCCCCGGTTGCCCACAGTGGTCACCCCTGAATTAATGTCCCCTTTGTCAGCTGTGTTCCTTTCCCAGTCTTGCTTCTCTACTCTCTGACCGCGCTTCCTGGGACCATCTCCCAAATAAACCATTTGGACCGAAATCATTGTCCCGAGGAATCTAAACTAAGACAGGTGATATGAAAATTTTATTTTTCAGCAAATGAATCAGTCAATGGAGGAAAGTTCATTTGTTGGAGTGGTTACGAATCAACCCCTTGTTCTAGGGGACAGAGGTAGTTATGGCGTTTTATCCCAGCATATATAGTCTCCACACACCTTCTAAATGCACTAGGACTTTTCCGTATGTAAGATATCTAAACCAGCCTGACTCTAAATTATAAAGTACATTTCAAGTAAATAACACAAGGTGACTTGAAACAGTCAAATAAAGTGTTTTCAACAAGCAATGGTATGAGGACCTGTGTGGGTGGATGCCCACTCTGGGTCACCAGAGAATGGCCGGAGAAGGCAAGTTCTGCAGTTAGATCAGCCTGGCTCGATCCCAGCTCTGCACCTACCAGCGGGGCCTTGGGCAAAGACATTGTACCTCTCCGAGCCTCAGTATCCCTGCCTATTCAGAAAGGATGTAAACAATCCCAGTCTCTCCAGGCTGCTGGGATAATCAGGGCAGATCACGGAAAGATGCAAAGCAGGATTTCTGCATCGGTTGCGATGATTATTGAATGTCAAAGTGATAAAGTAGAGCACACTGGTGAAGAAAGTGGGCTTTGGAATCAAACACATGAGCCCAAATCTGGGTTGATCACTCACTAGTCAGGTGACTGATGAGAAGTCACTTAGTCTATCTGAACCTCAGTCTCTTGGTCTATGAAATAAAGATACTCTATTCAATGGATCTCAAATATTTGGTTTCTGGACCCCTTTACACTCTTTTTTATTTATTTATTTATTTCAGCATATTATGGGAGTACAGATGTTTAGGTTACATATGTTGCCCTTGCCTCCCCCCTCCCCTCCAAGTCTGAGTTTCAAACGTGTCCATCCCTTGGATGGTGCACATTGCACTCTTTGCGTATGCAAATACCCCTCCCCTCCTCCCTCCTCCCCCCTCCCCTCTCCCCCTCCCTCCTCCCCCCTGCCCGACATCCAATAGATGTTATTCTTATATGTACACTTATGTGTTGATCAGTTAATACCAATTTGATGGTACGTACACGTGGTGCTTGTTTTTCTAAGCACTCTTAAAAATTATTATAGATCAAAGAGTTTTCATACATGTTGCTTATATTTATTGATATTTACTATATTAACAACGAAACTAAAAATTTTAAAATATGTATTAATATATTGAAAAAGAACAATCTATTGTCTGTTAACCTAAAATGCATAACTTTTAAGAAAAATAACAATTTTTTTTTTTTTTTTTGAGACAGAGTCTCACTCTCTTGCCTGGGGCGAGTGCCATGGCGTCAGCCTAGCTCACAGCAACCTCAAACTCCTGGGCTCAAGCGATCCTACTGTCTCAGCCTCCCGAGTAGCTGGGACTACAGGCATGTGCCACCATGCCTGGCTAATTTTTTCTATATATGTTTTTAGCTGTCCAATTAATTTCTTTCTATTTTTGGTAGAGATGGGGTCTCGCTCTTGCTCAGGCTGGTCTCGAACTCCTGAGCTCAGAACGATCCGCCCGCCTCAGCCTCCCAGAGTGCTAGGATTACAGGCGTGAGCCACCGCGCCCGGCCAAGAAAAATAACAATGTTTTCCAAAGCAAATTTTAAGTGAGAAATGTGGTATTGTTTTACATTTTTGCAAATCTCTCTAATGTTTGGCTTAATAGAAGAAAACTTGATTCTCATGTTTGCTTTGGCATTCAGTCTGTTGTGATAGGTTGTTTTGATTGAAGTGGATGAAAAAGTCTGGTCTCATGCAAATATGTAGTTGGAAAAGGGAGGAGTATTTTAATATCTTTTAAAGATAATTTTGGATATTATTCTTTGATACTACACCAAAACTTGACAAGTAGTAGTCTTTCCAAAGTTAGTTGCAAGGTAGATTCTGAATCATATCTGTGAACTTTTCATATTGTTTCATGAAATCTATTGGTCTACCTTGCACTTTGAATGGATCTTTTACCATATGCAAGATTTTGTAACATTGTGCATTGTCATCTGGAAAATATTAGTTAACTGAATTATGCAGATTTTCCCAATATCGATGTATCTCTATATACAATATCAAAAGAAAATCACACTTGACATCTTATCGATCTTTAAATATAAGGAAGCCATCAAACTCAGTTTTCACTGGAAAGCTCAAATTGTATTGTTGGCAACAAATACCAGCAGTTGTTTCCCTTAAAGTAACAGACTCACTTCGTTCACTTTTGAGAAAATGTCTGCCAAATACCCAAGTCTGATTAGCCCAAATGTGTCGGTTAGTCATTCTTTCAAGTATAAATGGTGTTCTGTGAAAGAAGTGGGTAGTTCAGCTAGAACTCAAATAATCACACAAACGCTTTTCCTTAAGACAACCATTGTACTGAAATTTGCAGCAGAAGGACTTTATGTGCCTTTCTCATTTTTTCACACAGAGTATTAAAAAGATGTATACTCCAGGGCTGAGATTTAACAACATTGGTAATGTTTACCGATTCGTCAGGGACTTTTTTTTTAACTATAGAGTTAAAAGTGTGTGATGGTGAAGGCTATGATGATTGTTAGTACAGTTGGTGCCACTGCCTGGATTTATTCAAACCACCTTTGTTTGTGCACCAGCAGTGCAAATATTGGTGAAAAAAGCCAATAACTTTGAAGTATCATTATGAAAACATTTGACTTGTGAAGCCCCCAAAAGAGTCTTGGGGATGTCTAGGGTTTGCAAATCACATCTTGAAAATTGCTACCGTGTTTAGTACGACGCTGTGAGGACTTAACTATGACAGTACATTTAAATGTCTGGCGCAGTGCTTGGCGTGATATAGGTGTTCAACTTAAGTTGTTTCCTTTTTTTTTTTCCGGCTATGCCCCAACGACCCTTTCTTTAAGAGAGTTGTTAATTAAACCCTCTCTTTATTCCACTAGTTAGAAATAGCAGGACCAGTCCTCCCCCCACTTTCCAATCTCCTGCAGCCGGGAGACCCAGAGAGAACCAACTCAGGGGCTGTTTGTCTCCCAGCGCCTATGGAAGTCACTGATCGCGTAGAGATCCACGTGGTTGGAGCTGCACAATGTCTGAGTACGAATCTGAGTCTGAGAGAGATACTTTGACAAATACTATCTCGGCCTCAATCTTATAACATATTCTTCAGTCTTCTCCCGGTCCTGCCCTCTTATCACCACGATAATCCCCACAAGGAGAGGTGTTGCTGTCGTGTCCAACAGCATCGCCTGTACTATGCTTTCAATAGGTTAAAAGTAAAATAAGAAAAAAATACCTTTTCAATAAGTTAAACGTAAGCCCCTGAACTTGACATATCAACGAGGCTGGTTTCGGTCAGAGGGATACCCGTAGCAGCAATGTTTTAAATCAGACGGAATGACAGTAAAGGAACCACAGGGAATCCGTACACAAATTTCTGGCCATTCCAAGCTTTTGTGAACACTGGGAACATGCTTCTTGTCTGAGTTCATTTCCAATTCTGCTGTGTTGTTAAATCTCATTATTACCAATATTTCTTGACTCCTTCCTTCCCTCCTTCTTTCTTTTGTGCAGACATCACTCAGAAAGTTGGACGGCATACTAGTCCTTCACGCGTTGTTACAAATATGTTCAATCGGATTGCTTTCCCAACATCCAAGACAATCTGCTTCAGTGAGAGTAAAGGAATTTTTCTGGAGGGTATGGGAGAAATAAGAAGTTGTCTTAGAGTCTTGGGCCGCCGAGAGAGAGCAAGCCTGTTGGATGCTTCAGGCATCGGAGAGATAGCAGGACTGGGTGTGGGAGCTGAGTTGCCCCAGAGAGGGTGGGGTGGCCCAAAAGGGTGGGCGTAAGGTCTCGAAGACACACTTGGCTGAATTCTATGAGTTACTAGAGGTCAGCTTCTTAATTAGTCCTGGAGCTCAAAGCCGAGCTATGTCATTCCTTCATTTTGCCTCTGCCGGGACAGGCTTGCCTTGTGTTCCAGGGCCCATCGGTGGCTCACTGTGCAGGGCATTCATTCAACAAACGTTTCTTCACAACCTCTTCTGTTTCAGGCTCTGAGTTGGATGCAGGGGATACAGACATTTCTTAGTCTCTCTTCCTGCCCTTAGCGAGCGCTTGGTCTTGTAGGAGAATCAGACCATCAGTTTTAACTCACTGTGGTAAGGTTTATGACCAAGGAATGTCCAAGACGCTGTGAACCCAAACTTAGTTACTCCATTCTACAGAGGGGCTAATATTACAGTGGGGTCTTAAAGGATGAATAGGAGTTTGACAGGCAGAGAAAGGTCTTTCTAGGCAAAAACACGTGCAAAAATATATGGGGGTATGAAAGAACCCAGCTTACTCAGGGAGAATGAGAAATTACAAGATCACTGGTGAATGGAAAACAGAGTTAGGGGTGGGGAACCTGCAGCCTTGTGATTTCAAGATTGTTCTTTTTTAAGCACCAAAGGAGGCAAGAAAAGCTTCCTCTTTCTCTGCTGCACCCCTCTTAATAAAAGAATCTGTTCTGTAAAACTTGGATTCAGTCAAAAGGCCGAACGTAAGTCCCAGAAGGCCACATGTGGCCTTAAGGCTGCGGGTTCCCCACCCCTTTAAATGCCACTGTGAGAAGTTTGGACAGGGCAGAGAGGTCAGCTAGACAGCAGAAGTCAACCCAAGCCTGGGCTTCCTGAATGCTCAAGGCACCCACTTAAAAGAGTGAGAAGTCCCCTGCCCTGACCAGGAGCAACTTACACACTTCCCGCCGGAGTGGAAACCAGTTCCAGGATGAGGGACGCCCCAGAGCAGCTGGACGGGCAGGCACAATCTGGCTGCAAAGGGCAAAAGGATGAGGACAGGACAATTCAATGCACTTCTAAGTCATGTAAAGCAATGGGAGCCATTTAACAAATATTTGTTTAGCTCCTACTGTATGCCGGAAAGAGACTGTCTGTATGTTCAAGCCAAAGGTCAGATAGCCATGCCTCAGACCCGGGCTCTAACCCCAGCTCTGCCATTGCTTTCTGCAGGGATCCGGGCACATTGCTTCTCCTTTCTCGCCTGAATATCCCCATTGGTACAACATGGGAGTTAAATTTGGAGATTTTGATCATGACATCCAGCTTTCATGTTCTGTGACTCGGACTTGCTCTCTGATCCTGCGCGAGCCGCTGCCCCTTTCTTGGCCTCAGTTTCCTCATCTGTAAAATTGGAGGTCGGGATAGATTTAGTTCAAGATACACGAAGCCTATGCAGTGGTCACCGAAGCCTCCCCACCCCCAGCCCAGGGTCCCGAGCCGCCCCCAAGCACACTTTAGCTTCCTCTACATTTCTCATCAAGATGCAACATACTTTAAATAGCATCTGCATGACTGGCTGGTTTTTTCTTTCCCGGAGAAGCTATCTACAAAGTGTGCCAAGTGGCAGCTGTCAGGGCCGAGGTGGCATTTCCCTCAGTGATGCTGACAGCAGCTGTCCCGGCGCAGGCTGAATGGAATGGAAATGACATCATGTTTATTCAGGAAAGACGTTCCCAGACCCAGATCAGTGTCGGCAAGATGCTGGGATGCTCAAGGAGGGAAAACACGCCTGAGACCAGTCATCGGGTCTCCTCTCCTGGAACACACACTGTGCTACATGCCACACATCTCACACACACAAGCTCTGCAGAGTGCACACAACGCCCACAAACCCGTGCCACTAACACAAACAGGCCTCACATACACCACACCCTCTCACATACACACACACAGATGAACACATGGCACACACTACACATGCCCCCCATACACACACGCACGCATGCACACAGGCGCCACAAACATATATCAACACACGCCCCGATGATGGTGCACACATATACCACACGCTCACAGACATGCAAATAACCAGAGACATGGACGCACGAGCTCTCCTCTTCTGCCTACAGACAGCCACATAGCACGGATGTGCTCGGGTATGGGCACAGCAGCTGGGATGGGGGAGAAGCTTCAGGCCGAAGTATATAATCTGATCTTTCTTCTTCTTCTCTGGGTCTGTTCCTTCCCGGAAATGGGTGTTGTACCATCCAGTCCAAGGCCGTTCCAAGGACTGAACAGTAGAAGCAAAATCTTGCACCGGGAAGATTATAGGTTTTAAAATTGGACAGACCTTGAATTGAATCCAGACTCCACACATTCTAGCTGTGACCCTGGGCATGTTATTTAACTACTCTGAGCCTCAGTTTCCACATCATTAAAATGGGATGTTTTGAATACCTACTGCTGTGTAACAACCAGCCCAAAACTTTACGGCTTTAAAACAATAGCTGTTAATATTTATTATTTCTCACGATGCTATGGGTTGACCAGGTAAAAGTTCTGCTCCATGTAGTGTAAGCTGGAGCTCTGGGAGGCACAGGAGATCCAAAATTGCCCCCCTTACAGAGCTGGCAGTGGACGTGGCTGGAATCTCTGGCAGGGCTGTATGCCACCGCCCTTGGTTTTCTTCCACGTGGCTGCTTAGGCTTCCTCACAGGATGGTGGCTGGCTTCCAAGGGAGAGCACTTCAAAAAGCGAAGGTGAAAGCTGCAGATCTCCTAGGCTTAGCGTGGAAAATCACGCAATGTCACTTCTACTGCATTCCACTAGTCAGGGTAAGCCATGGGGTCAGGCACCTTGTAAAGGCCCAGTTTATGGCAGCCATTGATTCTTGTCATTATTCCAGTGCCAGGGCTGTAATGGAGTCTGGAACAGGGACATCCTGAATTCCCAGCACTGGGACTTTACAGTCACTGAGACACTGAAGAGGGGACACGGTCTCTGGACTTTCGAAGAGGCCCCACCCCAACCGAATGGCTTCTTCCAGATGGGTCCGGCCCTCCCTCCTCTGCCTGCCCCACAACCCGGCTCCTATGCTTAGGTTTGCCTGCAGATTCTGCTGCTCATCCAAAAGTCAGCAAGGCTTGCCTGCTATTAAATAAAGAATGAATGGCTACCATTTGCAGGGCACCTACCACATACCAGGCACTTTTTATTACTTGTGTTGTTCAAACCCAGGAACAGTTCTATGAGGTAGAGAGTCTTATTGCCATTTGATACATGAGAAACCTGAGGTTAAGAGAAGACAGTGACCTGCCCGAGGTCACAGTCAGCTGCAGCAGAACTCCTGCTCCAAACTCTGCTGCTGCCATCCTGGCCCTGGTGGCTCTTAGCCTCCCTGGTCCAACACTCATTCCAAGATGAGTCCCCCGGCCCCGTCTCTGGCAATGGGGGATGGCAAGCAGCCCAGTGTTGGGGCTGAGGGTTGCTGGGGGAATGGGGGTGTCCTTCGCTATCCCTCTTCTGCAGGCTGCCGAGGCTAGTATAAAAACACAAGATCTGGAATCAGATGGTCCTGGGTTTGAATTCCAGCATTTCTACCTCCCTGGGCAAGCGACTTCCCCTCTCTGAGCCACAGTTTCCTCATGTGAAATGTGGAGCTAAACAGAATACCTGCCTCACGGGGCTTGTTGTGCAGATTTAACCAAGATAATGTATGTAAGCACAATGTTTAACACATGGTGATGCGGGGTGTGTGAATGAAACGAGATTAGCAAAACGTCAATAGCTGTTGAAGCTGGGCATGGGTACATTACACCATCCTATTTTTGTGTGTGAAATTTTCTATAATAAAAACACTTTAGAAGAGTTGATCCCAGTGCCTGTCACGAATACTAGCTATTATTATAAGAGGGGCCCGTTCTAGGGGTGGGGGAGTGGGTGAGGAAAGGACCCCCTCCTGCCCCCGCCTGGTCACTATGATGCCAGGATTGCTGCTGCTATCGGTCAAGCGCAGCCGCCCAGAGATGGAGTAACCGTTAGAAGCTTCACTGACTTGCCCTCCTGGTCTCGTCTCGTCCCTGTGCAGCCCTCTCCCTACTCCCGATGAGGTCCCTCTGACCTCGCCCCTGCCTCAGCTGGCCGGGGCCCTCCCCTCTCCATTCTTCCTGTCACTGCACCACAATGAGACCCTGATATTCTGGTTTCATTCCCTCCTGTTTATTCCCATCTAGTTTTCCTCTTTCTTTTTTTTTTTTTAAACAACTTTATTGAGATAGAATTCACACACTGGCCATTGTGTATCTTCTTTGAAGGATATCTATGCAGATCCTGCTCCCAGCTTTTAATTGGGTTATTTGTCTTTTAATTGGGTTTACTGTTGTAAGCATGCTTTACATTAATATATTTTGGATATAAATCCCTTATTAGGTATATGATTTGCAAATACGTTCTCCCATGTGAGGGTTGCTTCCTTCTTAATTTGGAATCTGTCCTTCCAGATTCTACTCTGGTTGAAGCCCTGCTACATACCGGAAACTTCCCTGGAAGATGTTACTTCCTGACTGTGTGTCCTTGAGCAAGTAATTCAGCCTCTCTTTATTCTCAACCTCTCTTCAGTTTCCTCATCTGCAAAGGGTGGGCAACGACTGGTGGCGTCGTTGTGAGAAGCGGCCATGGTGAGGAATTTAAAGCCATCTTTTAAATGCAGTTTCCAACAGCCATTATGATTAGAACCTACCTTAAATCTATTTAAAATTTGTAAAGGCATTACCATTTAGTGGAAAGTCATTTACTCAACGTAAACTGTACGATTTTAAGTTACCATATACAAAAATGACTTCATTTAAGGTAAAGTCACTGCGATTTAAAATCTGTCCGGTGTGGTGCCCAGCAGTCACTCTTACTGGAATTCAGGCCTTCAGCCTCCCAGTTCAAGATGGACAGCAGGCCCAGACTCTGTCTCCTCTCGCTCCTGATGCACCACCAGAATAAAAGTGGAGAAGTTAAAAAAGGAACACGTCCACAGTAACAAACATGGGGGATGGTGGTTTCACCAGCTTTCTGGGAAACAAGAGATTTCAGCAAATGTGTGAAAGGTAGAAAACAGATGGGAGTGGGCTGCCGATGGAAGGGGCCCAGCCCAGAATACCCGCCAGGAGGGTCACCAGGGAGGTGGGGGTGGAGCCTGCGGACAGACTCGCCCCAGAGCCAGCAGCTTTGGTGCAGTGCAGAAGAGAAGAAGCGGCTGGGTCCGGGCATCCCTGCAGGTCTGTATATGGGATCACGGCTGTTTGTCTGTCCAGCCCCATCCCTTGCCTTGTAAAGAAAGCAGTCTGTGGCATTTGCCCCCAGGCTAAAAAGCAGAAAGCTTTTTGGAAATCCAGCAGAAAGCTGGATTCAAGTCCTCCGGGAAAGCTAAGGCTTCTGGTATGCATTTTGGTGACCTTGAGTGAAGGTCTCCTCATTCTGGCATGTGGGGGACTCTTAAATACAGCTGGCTCTTGGCATACCTGCCTTAAAACAAAGCCTGTCAGTCACATGGCCCGTCCCACCCCACCCCGCACAGACCACACGGTCACGCTCTTCTCAGCCGGAGAGAGGCCTATAGAAAATGAACCATCCTTACCAAACAGCAGAGGAAACCCAGTCCTTTCACAAATAAGCACAGACACCCAAGGGGCAGCATGCGACAAAGGGAATCAGCATCAGGAAGAGAAAGATTAAGCTAAACAGAAGAATTGACCTGGGAGGAAATAGAACTAATTTGGAGAACAGAAGATCAGATTAGAAAATATTATAGCCATCGAACAAAAACAGGTTTTCATGAAAAAGGAACAATCAGAAGACAAGAGATAATTCTGCAGGATTAAAACTAAGAGTGTAAAAAAAAAAAAAGTCAGAAAGCCTGGAACATGAAGTTGAAGATGCCTTCCGGAACATAGGGCAAAATGTCAGAATTGGAAAACATAAAAAACCACAAGTTCTATATGGACCATCTTGAGCCCTAGAAAGAGTGAATGGAAAACGGAGAGGAAGAAACAGTTAAAGACATAGCAAGAGAATCCCCCAGAGTGGAGGAAGGACAGAGTCTTTGCACCGAAGGGACCCACCAGGTGCCTAGCAGCACAGATGAGGAGGCACCCTCACCCAGACACGCCTTGGTGAAATACCAGGGTAAAGAGGAAGCCCTAAACGTTTTCACAGAGAAAAAACAGCCAACCAACAAAGTAACGGAGTCAGACCAGCACTAGCCATCCCAGCAGCAATGCTGGGTTCTAACAGGCAAAGCATAAATCTTTGAACATTCTGAAGGAAAATTATTTTCGACTTAGATTCCATATCCATTACCATCCTTCAAAGAGGAGGGACAGAATATTTTCAAACACGCACCGACTCACAAAATTTACTTTCCCTTTTAGGAGGTTATCTGAAGATGTATTTGAATGCAAATAAAATGCAAAATAAAGAAATAAACCAAGAAAGAGAAAGACTCAGGAACAGTGGGTCCAATCCAAGAAACCAATGATGGGAAGCCCCAGGATGACAGGGAGGTTGCAGGGTTAGAAAGCAGCGTGTCCAGGAGTGAGTAAGAGAACAGATGGGTCAGAAAGGGAGGTGTCTGAGGAAATGGGGGATTTGATTGACTAGTGGAACAATAGAAAATCTGAAAAATTCGAAGATATAATAAAGTGTAAGACAGAAAAGAGAGGCAATGAGAAACTCTAGGAAAAATAAACCTATATTTTGGAAAGTCACGAAAAATGAACAAATTTTGCCAAATACAAAGCAAACTAAAATGTGGCAATATTTTGAGTGTTTGATAGAACATAAGAAAAGAGAATCAATTTGACCATGATGCTAGGAAGAGTCTCCTACCAGCCTCCCAGGGGTCCTGACATTGGATTTTAAGAGAAGAAATAGATTCCTAAGATATTACTTGACTCTATAATGAATAATATGTAAACAGTCACAGTAGCATAAAAGATGTCTACTGACTTTCAACCTTTGGAGTCAAACTATGCACAAAGCATAGAGGTATCGGTGGCAGCCAGAGAGCAGAACACACGTACTAGTGACCCTTGCAACGTGAACATAGCGCGGCTGGCACAAAGGAGGAGTGGGGGCGGGGAGCAACCATCGCACTTTCAAAATGAGGAATGAAGACATTAAAAAAACAACGGTTTAAGACAACAAATAGAAGATTTAAAAATAACGATTGAAGTTTGGAACACTGGGAGAGAATGAAGAAAAGAAAGGTAGACCAAGTGAGCCGAATTCCTGTCTTTCAGATCACGGGGCTGATAGCGTATCAAGAAACAGAACGAAAAGCATATTGACTGGAGACAGGCAGTGACCCACCAGAGTGGGAAAGACAAATTTCTTTTAAAAAAAATGTCGCTTTTCCAGGGTGGATGGGCAGGATGGGACTGGTGTGCTTCTGATCACAACCGCTTTTGTGCCATTTGAGAGGTGACTATGAACAGACAGTGCCGGGACTCAGAAGGGACTGTCTAACAGGAAAAAGGATTCCAGGTATTCAAAAGGAAACAACTCCAGTGGGTATCATGACTTCCTGTCCGCCACACGGCTACCATTTAAACAATTTCCCCTTCCGGTGAAACCCCATCTTAGCTTCCTGATAGCTCTTCGACTGGGACATGTCACTTTTTTTTAGCCTCAGTTTTATCCCCCGTGAAAAGGGGACAATATCCTTACCTGGCCAGGTTGTAGTGCAGATTACACGAGGATGAACAAACATCCCAGTGCCTCCCTTTATCCTTCCCTGCCTGCCCAGCCCCCTCCCTTCCTCCATCCTCGATGGGGGTGGTGGTGTTTGGAACCCGAGGTGTAAGACTGGCTTAAAAAATTCAACAGGAAAAAAAAGGCTTCTGTCCCTGAGACACGTTCTCTGCAGCGCAGCGGTGAACGGATGTTTTGCCTCGGTGCTGCTCTTGCCTTCCAAGGAACGGTCTGGACCAGCTGGTGTGTGCGTGGCGTGTGTGCCTGTGTGTGTGTGTGTGTGTGTGTGTGTGTCTATCACAGCCTAGTGGTCCCTATTTAATACTTGGGAAGGGGGTGTCAGCTGGAGGCTGCCGTGTTGCAAGCTTCTCGCTGAAAACGGAGGGCAAGGGGGTGACTGCTTAATGACTAGATGTTAAATGCTCCAAACAATTTATACATTTAAAATCTTAAGTTTTCAAAACTCAGCGCGCCGCGCGGTTCTGCAGACCTTGTTTATAACACATTCGGCTAAAATTATCTCAGCGCACACTGCACCTCCCATGGCACAGATGCTCCGGAACCTGCAGCTCTGTTTCGATTCCAGATATTCGTGCTGAAGCTATTTGTGTTCACCGTAAATGAAACACGAAACCGAGGAACGGTGGCCCTGCTGATTTTTATAAATATATGCCTGGTCTTCGCAGCGGGCGCTGGGGTTCAAGTTTTATTTATGTGTGTTTTTGCCTCCTGCTCCCCCAAGGGGCTTGTCTTGCCATGTGCCGACAGGGGCTTCTGCCTGTTCAAGGAGGGGCAGCCAGGACGGAGCTGAGCTTAATTGACTCTGTCCTTGTCCAGGGAGGCAGCTTGGAGCAGGGCAAAGAGCGTGGGCTTTGGACTCTGCTGCATGCTTTCGGCGACTCTTCCTCCTCCTGAGCCTCACTTTCCTCATCTGTGAAATGGGGACACACTGGTTCATACAGGAGTGCGTGAGGGGTATATGAAATGTTCAGTACATGTGGGCTCATTCATTCAAAGGGTTTTTCCCGAGGAGTAGACCAGGGGCTTTTACATGCTGCTGTATGTTAAGATCACATAGAGAGCTTTAAATAATCCAGACGAGGAGGCCCCACCCCAGGTCAAGTACATCAAAATCTCCGGGGGTGGGTCCCAGGCATCAGTAGCTTTTAAAATTCCCCAGGTGATTCCAATGTGCAACCAAGTTTGAGAACCACTGACCTCTAAAAAAGTGCTTCTCAGACTTCCATGCACACAAGTCCCCTGGGATTTGTTAAAATACAGATTATGGCAGAGGAGGTGGGGGGAGCAGGGTTGCTAAGAGCCGCATTTCTAACGAGCGCCCGGGTGACGCTGCTGCGGCTGGTGACAGGCAGATCACACATTGAACAGCCAAGTTCTAGACACTCTAGAGGGTCCTGTGGGGACGCAGTCAGGCCGGTCAGAGACAGTTGCTGCCTGCATAGATCTTACGAGGAGGACAGACAATTAAACAGCAGGTGACAGTGATAAATGTTATGACAAGAGAAGTATAGGGCCTTGTGGGAGTGATAGGGGACCATCCGACCAGGCTTTGGGGGTGCAGGGGAGGGAGTCAGGACTGACCTCCTGGAGCAAGCTAAGTGTTAGCCAGAAGAAAGGGGAGGGTGCCTAGGAGACCGGTGGAGGCAGAGGGAGCTGCATGTGCAAAGGCCCGGGGGGCAGGGAGGGGAGCGAGGGCTGGCAGAACAGGGGAGGTGGTGTTTCCAGGTGAGGCTGGAGCTGTAAGCAAGGCCCAGGTCGGGAAGCAGCTGAATCAGCCCTTAAGGTTAAGGGGCTTAACCTTTATCTGGAGGGAAATGGGCGGGGAAAACAGTGGAACATTGAAAGGGGAAGAAATGCAGTCAGCTTTGCCTTGTAGAATTATCACTTGTGCCACTTGTCCCTTCTTCTCACCAAGCTGACATCGGCAAAGCACCCCTGCAGAATAAAACTGAATTGCCAGCGATGAGTGAGAAGGGCAACCAAAGCCCCTGCCATGTGCAGAGCTCAGGGCAAGGTGCTGTCGGGGGACATGTAGGAAACCCTGACCTCATCCCGGCCCTCTGAAAGTTCTCACTCACCCTGTGTGTGGTTGGGGGACGGGGCAGTCAGACACACAGATCTGCAGGGGTGTGCAGATCTGTGGGTATAAGATGGATTCTGGTAGCTTCTGGAGGAACAGAATGGGGGCAAGAGGAATAAAAGTGGCAGAGGGAGCGTCCACACAGACTGGAGGGACTGAGATGGTTTCCGGGAAGAGGAGTTTTGGAGGCTGGTTCAACTTCAATAGGTCAGAGAAGAAAGGAAAGGGCATCCCAGAGGGAATGGCCCGACTTGGGGGCAGGCTGAGAGAACGGTGACCAGCCCAGCACAGCTCCCTGAAGGAATGGGATCAGTGCCGTCGTCAACTCCATTCCCCAACACCCGGCACAGAAGTGGCACTCAGTAAATGTTTGTTGAGTCAATGTTGAAGGTCGGGTGGTGTTATGGACTGAACGTCTGTGTCCCCACAAAATTCATGTGTTGAAGTCTTAATCCCCAACATGATGCTATTTGGAGATGGGGCCTTTGGGAGATAATTAAACTTGGATAAGGTCTTGAGGGTGGGGCCCTCACAATGGGATTAGTGCCCTTGTAAGAAGAGACCAGCGAGCTCTCTTCTCCTCTTCTCTCTCCATCTATCTCCCTGTCTCCCCCCACCCCCTCCACCTCCACCCTGTGAGGACACAGCAAGAAGGTGGCTGTTGGCAAGCCAGAGAGCCCTCGCCAGGAACCGAATTGACTGACACCTTGATTTTGGACTTCCCAGCCTCCAGAACGGTGAGAAAATAAAATTCTGTTGTTGAAGCCACCCAGTCTGTGGCATTTTGTTCTGGGAGCCCAAGCAGACTGACACAGAGGAGTCTGCATGTAGAGGGTCAGGCTATGTTGGTAGGTCAGTTCAGTTGGCAATCAGGGCTCATTCGCAGCTGGCACCTTCTTAAAGCTATTATCACCCTTCTGTTCGGTCTATACATAGTTGCTGTCCCAAGTCTTTGGAGAGCCCACAGCTGCCACCGCTGACACCAGGACACCCTGGCCTTCTCCTGGAATGTCTGGACCTCTCTACTCTCCAGCAACTAAAGGGTTAATGTCCTGACCACCAGGGAACCTTTAGGACCTTACTCCAGGGTCAATGACGCTGATTAACAGGGCCACAGGGCCTAACTGTTAAATATTGGGAATTAACTCCTGGCTGCTAACAGAAGTAACAGAAACCACCTCCGGGAAGCTCAAGTCCCAGTGAGGGTGAGGGCAAGGACCTCACTGGCTCGCTGAGGACAAGCACTGGGTGCCGGAGCCAGCAGACCAGGCCCGAAGCCCCCAGTAGCCAGCCCAGGAAATGCTCTCCCTGTCCCCTGCTCTGCTTCTCTCTGTACTTCTGGTCTCTTCCCTCTCTGACAACTGACGTTTTCTTCTCTTGGGTCCACATGGCAGGGCATGGGCAGCAAGGCCTGTCAGGTTCACCAGTCCTAAGACTTAGCTATCCGAAGAGCCTGACCGCTCATCTCATTCCAGTCTGGGATTGCAGGGAAGGCCTCTGACTGATCCAGCCGAGCACCTGCCCGGCCTGGGCCAATGGACTGTGGCTTGGGGTGGGGTCAACCTAACAAGGTCACTCGTGCCATAATCCTGTGAATGGAATGATGAGTGAGAATGTGAGAGTGTGTGTGTGTGTGTGTGTGTGTGTGTGTGTGTGTGTAGGTGTGTGTGTGCATGTGCTGGGAGTAGGGGATTAAGGAGAAGTTTCCAGAAGGAGGACAGGAGTCCCAGAAATGGAAGGGGGCTGGGCAGCCACGTAATAGGTGTCCCCCACACTAAGCCACAGCGTG
>RJWJ010014560.1:0-37500 GCA_004363605.1 Indri indri | reverse complement strand
ACCTCAAACAATCCGCCTGCCTCAGCCTCCCAGAGTGCTAGGATTACAGGCATGAGCCACCACACCTGGCCCTCTTCCCGCCTCTTCACCCACTCCCTCTCCAGCCTGCCTCTCTCTGCTCCCTCCTTCCTGCCCCCAAGCCTCTCTCCTCCACCCTTTTTCCCTCTCTCTCTTCCTCCCTCCATCTCTCCCTTTGTTCAGAGGAGACATGACATCAAGAGCAAGTAAAAGTCACATCAGCACTAAATCTTATCTCCAGCCCTCAGAAGGCTGCACCCACCCAGACACGCAGACTCTCTCTCTCTCTGACACATGCACACAGAGGTAAACACTGACACATGGAGATGCAAACACAGATGCAGACACACAAAGACACTGACGCTCTACAGAGGTACACAGAGATGTGGGCCACACCACGGAAGACGCAACAGTGGAGGTTCACAGCACACCCAACACTCGGACACAAAACCGGGTTACACGTGTACAGTGTACGTCCACAGACGTGCACAGAGGCACACAGAGATGCACAGACCTGCACAGCTATGTGAACGCATGTGCACGTAGACACAAACGCGCGCGCGTGCGCGTGCACACACACACACACACACACATACGTGCTGCCTGCTGGGACCAGTGACCTGAAGAACCCAAGGAGAAGAGACATCCAGAGAGACAGAAAAGCCAACCCATGGACACCACAAGGAAAAATGGGCTCCAGCCGAAAATGGGGCCAAGAGCCCCTTGTTGCTTTGCTTTCCCTGGATCCCGCATCCTTGG
Organism: Indri indri; assembly: GCA_004363605.1. Lineage (NCBI taxonomy): Eukaryota > Metazoa > Chordata > Mammalia > Primates > Indriidae > Indri > Indri indri. The sequence goes on along the minus strand of RJWJ010014560.1, from coordinate 36,723 downwards.
CACTGTCCCTGCCCTCCCCAGCAGGCCTGGGCCAGGGACCTGGCTGAGGCTTGCCCTCCCACGCCTGCCTCCCCAGGGAGGCGCCGGCCCTGCCACCGCCCCGTGCTGGCTGTGCAGCTCACCTTCAGCCCAGCCTTCAAGCCCGGACCCCAGCGCAGGCCTCCCTCTCTCTGCTCGTAGTCCACCCCGAGAAGAGAAAGAAACGGGAAAACCAGAGCAAGAGGGAAAGTTCAGAGAAAGACAGAAACCCACAAAGAGTGTGGAGAAGGACAGACAGAAACAGGTCCAGGGACAGAGCCCTGGAGCAAAGAAGAAGACAAAACCCAGAGCGAGAGAAAGGTAAACAGAACAGAAGGTAGGAAAAGAATGGACAGACGGACCCAGAGAGGCCCGCTCTCCACCCTGCCCGCCAGCTGGGCTGAAGGAAGAAGCAGACGACCCCTACCTACCAGCCCACGGGGCAGGGGCTAAGGGCCTGCCACAAGCATCATCACAGCAGAGCAGAGAAGCAGCCTCCACCCCACATCACTTGACCCGGGGACCCGGCACCCCACTTTGCCAGAGCTCCCCATTGCACTCCAGCCCACCCGAGCCCTGCAACAGAGACGCTAGACCCAGAGCAGGTTGTCCCCAAGCACAGGCTTCTGGGGCAGCAGCCCACCCCCCAGCCCACCCCAGCCCCAGGCAGCAGAGCCCTTCTAAGCTCCCTAAGCTGGGCTGGGCAAAACTGGGTCTACCCATTCCCTTCTGAGCACTTCAGAATCCTGCCAGCCCCACCCCACCACTCCCCATCCCCTTCCTCGAGTTCTTTCTCCCTCTCCTGCGAGGAAGGAAAAAGGCCACTCGGCACCGTGGAGTGAAGCAGGCGAGGGGAGGGCCAGCCCTCTGCCTGGCAATTCTCCCCACCACACCAATAAAGAGGGGATGGGCAACGGGGGTGCCAAGGCAGCCCATAGAGGACCCCAATACTCTTCCCTGGAGGAACCCCAAACATGGCAGGGAAAGGAGTTCTTAGGTGGCCACTGACACCTCTCACATAGGACCCCCGTGGTGATAGATCCACTACCCCAGTGACCGAGAAGCTTCACTCACCTTCCATGGGGTGCTCCTCTGCAGGCAGTGAGGTTCGGAGGAGGGAGAGGCAGAGAGAGAAGAAAAAAGGGCTGTTAGCAAGGGTGCCACGGGTAGGGGCTCCAAGGGGAATGAGGGGCCCAAGGTCCCTGAGCCTGCCCAGGCCCTGACATGCATCCCCCAACCTGGAAGGCATGATCTCAAGGACTAGCTTTGCTGGGGACGAGGCAGAGACAGGGCTGTTCCCGAGTCAGCTCTGCTGGCTCGCATGAGCTAGCCCATCCGAGAGGGCCCAACCCTCATGTGACATTTCAGGAAACTGAGGCCCAAAGCAGGGAAGTGACTGTTCAAGGTCACACAGAGAATCTGGGCCAGGGCCAGGGGTGGCCTCAGGCTTCCCTGACTCCCCCAGACAGGCTCCTTCTGGCATTCCATTGCATCTCAAAGACAGATGGGGACACACTCACACCAGTAGCTGTCTTATAGGGCTTACCCAAGACACACTCACGCTCAGTGACACACTGACACACATAGGCGCTCAGCAATCCAGTGGCACATATAGTCTCTCACACAACTCACACTTGAAGCCTTTGCACACAATGGCCCAACCACCCTGCATCACCCCACCCACCCAAGGGAGAAAAGACATCAGGACACAATGAGTTCTGCCACAAAGTGCTGTGTGCCTTCCATCCTATTTGCCTAACCTCGCTGAGCCGCTAGTGCATCTCCTGCAAAAAGTGAAGAAGGGACTAGATAGTTTCTGAGCTCCCTTCGGACTGTGGTTCAGATTCTAGGATAAAGGCCTTCTCAACAGCTGGGTGGGGCAAAGGGCCCCAGGCTGGATGGCCACTGCAGTGGGGGGAGTGTGCCACACTGGGCCCAGCTCTCAGTCATGCCACACCCTTTGGACCGGCAGCCCTTACCTGTTGGGGGCCTGCCTGGGCCCAGCCTTGGGGCTCACCAAATGGGTCAAGAGAGAAGACGGAAGGAAGGGAGGACAGAGGCAGTTCCTTCAACTAGGCTACCACTCCTCAAGCAGGCTGAGCTCTAGTCTGCCTTGTAAGAGAGGCCAGGCAGCCCCAGCTCCAGACACCTGCCCCGTGCCCACCTGCTGACCTACTGGGAGCCTTCAGATGGAGCAATAGGCGGGAAGAGACAAACAGCACAAGCTACAAACATGAAACCCAGTGGGGAAACACACACACACATGTGCAGGTCCTTGGATACACATGTATGCACACATGTGCACACGAACACATATACACACACACTGTCTCTTCCCACCTCCAACCCCATTTTGTGTTATTTGTTCATTTGCTCTTAGGGAGGTACCTATACTCCCAAAACAAACACTGTCATTTGTCATACCTTATACCATCCCCATAGCGCGAACACACACACACACACACACACACACACACACAGAGGCTGAATGCAAACACAAGACCGGCAGAGATCTAATACATAACCACTAGACGAGCACACCATACATCGCCACCACCCCGCACTGCCGCCGGTGGCTACAGACACACACCCCGAGATGAACACAGCTCCCTTGCGATCTAGCTGCCATTTCCTAAACCTACACACACAGCCTTTCCACGTCGAATGCGTTACAAACACACTTCCTCACAACACAGAGCTGCTTTCATCTGCAGCTGCATCCCCCAAAAGCTGCATATACAACAATTTTCTTAAATAAACTGAATCACATTACATTTTGGTGGGGGAGCTGGCTAGTTAAAGGAGCCCTCAGGAAAACCCTTCAGCTCTCGTGCAGACCGCTGCGTTGGGATGTCTTTGGTCCCGGGGTGCTAAAGCCCTGGTCAGTCGGCACAATCATCTCACTAGCACCTGTGCAAACAAGGCGGCGTGGTGATTTCTAGATAATCCAACAAGGCAGATATTTCAAAAAGTATTTCCACCTGCCAGAAATGTGCGTCACGCCATCTATGCTCAGGAAGGTGAAACAAGCAAGCTTAGTTTCCTTCTGGCTTCAGAGAGACGGCACCGAGACTGGGGTACCGCTCTTACTCTGCTGCTCTTTGCTTTCTGCTGACTCACCTGCACCCCTCACCTGCCACGCCGGCCCCTCCAGGCTTGGTTCCCTGCCCACCGCACCTCTCCCTGGTCTCCATAGCGATGGCTCACTTTCATGGCTTAGGGACTCCCAAACCTACATTTGCAGCCCCAGCCTCCTCCCTGAGTGCCAATCCTGCTGGCCACCTGTCCGCTCAGCAATTGCTTGGCCAGCTCTCTGACATCTAAACTCCACCACTGAGGCCATTCTCAACACCTCCACCCCCACAACCAAGTGCCTGTTTCGCTGTGTTTAGCAAAGGCCAGCACTTTGGTTTTTTTTTTCTGGTCTCACTCTGTTGCCCAGGCTGGAGTGCAGCGGCATCACCATAGCTCACTGCAGCTTTGAACACCTGGAATCAAGCCACCCTCCGGCCTCAGCCTCCCAAGGAGGTGGGGCTACAAGTGCATACCACCATGCCCAGCTAAATTTTTTATTTTTATGTTTTGTAGAGATGGGGTCCCACTATGTTGCCCAGGCTGGTCTCAAACTCCTAGGCCAGTGCTTTCAACCAGCAGCTTGTGAGCACCCACTACATGTCTCACACTACTGGGCTCCAGAGATTTGGCTAATCAGCCATGTGCCGGGCACCATACTGACCCTCAACGTGCGACATCATGCGTCAGCCTCACTGCAACCCTAATGAGCTCAGTGGTGTTGTCTCTCTCTTCTGTACAGAAAAGGAAACACGCCTACGAGCACAAAATCACGTCTGCCCTTCTCCAGCGCCATCCTAGGTCACCATAGCCTCCAGCCTCACCCCTGGTTTCCTGCAACAGCCTCCTCCTGATTGGTCTCTCTGCCCATCCCCAGCCTGGCCCTCTTGGCACGGGTACCTGATACACTTCCTAAATACCGCCGTGAGTGACACACACACTCAGAACCTTTCAGTGGCTCTGGTACAAACCCCTCTCCTGTGCTCCCGACCTAGGTACCATCTGCCTTCAGAGCAGTCTCACAGGCTTCTCACCCTTGACGTTTCCAAGGTGGGCCTCCTAACCCTTCCCCCCAAACCCTCTCCTCCTGCCTGCATTCCCTGATCAAGCGAGGCACCTGGATAGCTGCCCTGCCCTGCTCTGTCGTCAGGCCAATGAGCAGGCCCTGTCAATTCCATCTGCTAAAACCCTAAAAATGAAAGCAAACTGCTAGAGACCCTTATCCTCCCTCCATGCCCACCAGCACAGTCCAGACCAGGCCCTCACCAGCCCCTCTATTCAGAACGTTAATAATCTCTGAGATGATCCCTGCTACGGCCAGTCTTTTCACCCCACAGTTCCTATCCCACACACTGCCAAAGTGGTCCAACCACGTCATGACCCTGCATAAACTTCTTCAAGGCTTCTCAGTGCCTACAGGAAAAAGTCCAATCTTCTCAGGAAAGTCCACTGGAAATTTGACTGTGCCTCCCTCCACCCACCTTTCCTGTGACAATCCAGGCTCCAGCCACCCCCCACCTTCTTCCAGTTCCCCTAATATGCCATGTTTCTGCACATACTATTCCCTGCTCTTGAAACACTTCTCCATCCACAGCTGCCTGAGAAAGTCGACACTTCCTTTAAGACTCAGGTCAATACATGTCTGTCTATGTTCTGAACATGGGGGAGCTAGCCGCCCTCTTGCGTGCCAGCTCCAGGGATGTACATTCTATTATTATTTCACTTACGGAATCTATATCACAATTGTGTTTATATGTCTGCCTCCTGACTAGACTATGAAATATCCAAGAGCAAGGACAATGTCTCATTCATCTCTCCATATCCAGCTGCTTGCACAGTTCCTGGCTCAGAAAAAGGTATTCCTATGTTTGTTGAGAGAATAATAAAATAACACTTGTCATGTACTGCACACTTAAATTTTGCCTGGCTCTTCACAGGCATTACTTCTTCTACCCATCACTACTACCTTGTAAATGGATATTACTATTACTCCCTTTTAGAAGTGAGGAAAACAACACTCAGATAGTGGAAGTTCAAGGTCACCCCCCGGGTGGTTAGGGACAGAGTTGATCCAGCTTAAAACTTCCAGTGGGCTACATTCATGGCCTAGAAGTCAAGACATCTAGAAGCTGACTCTAATCTATAGTTCTGATTTTATCTCCCACAAAGCACAACGAACTTGGTCTCCTCACCACACCCTGACCCACTCAACTCGCCTCCCCTACACTCCTCATTTAGGCTGTTCTCCTGGCAGGAAAGCCTTGCCCTTTCCTGTCCACCACTATGACTCTCACTCTGTCATCCTTCGAGATCTAGCCACGTGTCACCTCCTTCCTGAAGCCTTCCCTGACTGCTGGGGTTAATAACCATAGTAGCATTTATGCAACAACATTATTACCTCCCTTTTACAGAGTAGGACATTGAAGAACAATGTGGATAAATAAATTGCCAAGTTCATACAGCCAGCAAGTAGCAAAGCCAGGTTCAAAGCCAGGCAGCCCTTGCTCTTAACCATTCTGCCATCTTCACTTGGGAGCATCTAGCTTGTCCCTGGGTTCTGAGAGCAGGTGCTTTCTGCACTGCTCTCTACAGAAGTCCATCCTATTCTGCCTAGAGCCGCTTCCACCCATAGAAACTGTCATGTCCATGATACTGGATGTTAAAACTGACAGTAGAACTGGGCGCGGTGGCTCATGCCTGTAATCCTAGCACTCTGGAAGGCCAAGGCAGGAGGATTGCTTGAGCTCAGGAGTTTGAGACCAGCCTGAGCAAAAGCAAGACCCCCATCTCTACTAAAAATAGAAAAATTAGCTGGGCATTGTGGCACATGCTTGTAGCTACTGGGGAGGCTGAGGCAGGAGGATCACTTGAGCCAAGGAGTTTGAGGTTGCAGTGAGGTACGATGACACCACTGATAGTGACCCAACATACATGACCTCATTTATTCAACTTTCACACACATGAGTCTTCCCTGCCTCACCAGAAGACAGAGACGGTGTCATAGATGGTCTGTCTTGCCTAACATGAACTCTGGATTCCAGGAGATTGGTTATCCAGGACAGTGATTAAGACCAGAACAAAAGGGAAAAGAAAGAGGTCTAAGTAGCCAAAATAGACATCTAACACCAGGGCATTAAAAACTATTATTTTTCTCATAGGAGAGCCTCCCAGGCCCTAACCAGAGCCCACTTACTGTTAGTGACACACAATCCTAACATGCTTGGGAATGCTGATTTCCAAATTCACAAACACCAGCATACACAGAGAGAGAACAAGAGTGAGAGAGACAGAGAGAGAGAGAGAGAGAGAGAGAGGTGTCAGTTGCTACCTGACAACTCCTCCTAAGGCAAAGACGGAAAAACTATAAAAAGCTAGTAGAAGAACTCAAAAGCATAGCAGTCAGGCATCATTTCAGGCAGGGACAAACCCCACTAAAGGAACCGCTATGTGACAGTCCGGTATAATAGCTGAGGGGAATCACAACTGCTCTGAGTCATCAGGAAAAGGTTAAATAACATTCCAGATGTTATACTTAGGGAGACAAAAAGGTGTGTAGCATAGTGTGAAGAGATTTCCATCTGAAATGTGTTAAATGTTGGTAAGTTTTCTGTTTTAATGGGCTAATCCCCTGCTGGGATTCAGATCCCAGCTCCTACATCCCTGAGCCTCACTTTGACCCTCTGTAAAATGGAGACAGTTACCCTCATGTGGCAATCATGAGGGTTAAATGAGATAAAACATCAAAGGCACTCAGTGAGTCCCTTCTGTCTCCCCCCTTGATGATGTGATCTGATTCTCTTTTGTATTCTAACTGCTCCATTACTGGGTCTGTGGCCACTCCTCTTCCACCTCCTCCCAACTGCATGCTCCTCTGAAGTCTTGTGCTTAATTCTCCCCACCTTCTCCTTGGCCACTTTTATCTGATCCCAGAGCTTCCCATACTATCTCTCCACACACATGGCTCCCAGGGCCCGGTCTCCTGCCCCACGTTCAACACAAAGCTCTGGTCTCACATTTCCAACAGCCTGGAATGCCAAGGGGCACCACAATTCAACACGTGTGTGATCTATTGTCCCAAACCTGTTCCCCCTCCTGACATCCCCCTTTCCTCTCAGCTTTCCTCACTACCTTCCAACCATGCAAACTTGAAACCGACTCCTCTCCTTCCACTCCACATGCAAGAGGCAGAGTCCCACAGCTCCAGTTCAGCAATGCCCTCAACCACTGCCACTGTGACTGCCGCCAGCCTTCCTTGCCATTCCCCAAGACAACCAGGGTTCAGGGCCTCCATATTGCTTCTGAACTATCTTCCAGCTGATTTCTCTGCCACATAACTCTGCCATCTATAATCCCTCTACACTTCACTGCCAGCTTCCTAAATACAGTTCTTATGTTATCCACTTACCTGCTCAAAATTCTTTTGTGACTCCATTTGCCAGTGCGCTGCACCCAGTCAGCATCCAATAAATGTGAGTTAAATGATTTAAGGCAGATCTCCAAGACCTGGCCTCAACCTGCTTCTCCTGCTTAGATTCCACTATTTTCCCTATACTCCTTGGTGTCCCTCTACAGATATGATGTATTAATACATTTCCGCCCTTCCACGCCTTTGTTCATACCAGTTCCTTTGCTTGGAATGACTTCCCCAAAACCAGGCTTATTAATCAATGTTTAAGGCTAGTCGTAAACAGCATGCCTTTCATAAACCTATTACCGATCCCCCCAACTTGTAAACTCTCCCCTTCCTTGAAACCCCAATAGTACTTTGTGATAATAACTACCATTTACTCATCGCTAATTATGTACCAGACAGTCATTTAATTCTCACATCAAACCTATGAGATAAGTGGGCTTATCCTCATTTTACAGATAAGAAAAAATGAGTCTCAAGGTTAAGTACTCACCTGATATCACAGGCCTAGTGAGTCGAGAAGACAGATATAAATCCAGATCTGAGCCACAGAAGTCTGTGGCTTAATCACTAAGCTACACTGACTCACTGCATCTCCAGGCATCTACTCCATTGTATTGTTTTTTCGCTATTATTTATTGAGCATTTTCTATGTGCCAGGCACTGTTCTAAGCACTTTATATGAATTAGCTAATCAAATTTTCACAACTCTATAAGGTAGGCACTATTATTATCACCATTTACGGATAAGGAAACCAGGTCAGAGAGAGCTTTGGTCGAAGGTCACTGCCCAGGCAGTCTGGATGCAGAATCTGTACTCTTAACCGCAAGCTGGATGGCTTTTTTATCTGCCTCCTCAATCTAACAATCACCTCCCAAAGCAGAGAATCCATCTTATTCATCTGACTCCCTTGCAGTGCCCAACACACAGCCTATCCCAAAGGAGCCCTTGATAACTACCTGCTGAATTATATCACTAACAAACTTACAAAATCCACACAAGACATGTGTATGTACCTCCCTACAAGCACATGTATTACCACTAGTTTCCTATTTATCTCCTGAGCAAGGTACACACCTGACACTCTGTCCTGAACATTTGGGCCACCATTCCATGCGAGGTCTCCCACACACACCTGCACATCCCTTCTTCTTGATCACTTTTCAGCCCCTTCTCCACACACTTGGGTGACATGAGGAAGCACTGACATGAAAATCACTGCAAAATCCTGGTCTACTCTATCCCGGTTTGGGCATATAATCAGCAAGGGCACACAGACTCTCAGCCGCTCACACTTAGCTCCATCTTCAGTTACGTGTGGCCAGACCCCCACGAGAAAGAAAGCAAATCTCCTAGCATGGAGATTCTCAGTCAATGGGTAAGCCCAGACCCTGGGAAAGCAGGGGCGATTCCAAAGGATCCGCAAATCCGCAAGCACACCAAACATCTGAAGGCAGATTGGAACGTCTTGCATATAAAGCTAAAACCATTTTTCTAATGTATATTTTATTAACCACAATGGCAAATATAACATCAAAGTCATCTAAAAGCTTTTCTGAATTCACAGTAGCTTTGAGTCATTTATGTTCACAATAAACAGGTATAAAATTAATAACTACTTTGGAAGGGGTGCTGTGAATTACTGACTTTTAAAAATGTCCTCAATCTCAGAAAGAATTGGGAACCACTCAAAGCAGATAGTAATGAAGTGACTGTAACTTCCATGGAAGCTTGGGGACTCTGGCACCGAGAACTGTCTCAGAGATCAGGAGCCAGTCCTGTTCCCCTTAAAGTCTTCCTCCACCCACCCCAATACCCAATAGTGGGAGCCTATGCCTTTCCCCCTTGGCTGGATGAGAAAGTACTAGAAGAAATGTAATGAGCACAGGGTATTACCAAAGCTGCCTAGGAAATAAAGAACAAACATAAGAAGGAATGAGGCTGCAGAGTAGGGAGAGAAAGGAAGGGAATCAGGAGGGCTGTTGATGGGCCTGTCATCTCCAGGTACAATCAGTGTCTACAACCCTCAAGCCCACCTACAATATATATCTGAAAATACACGATGCACATTTTCATATACACATACAGCCTTACCCCTTACCTCAAATACTTATTAATATCTCTTCATTCATTCCACAGATCCTTTATTAAACACCCGCTAAGTGCCTGGTACTAGATTAGGTGCAAGGAATACAGAAATGAATAAAGACACAACCCTTCAGCATTGCTCTCTCAATAGATATCACACATACACACCGCACATACACACAGGCAACCTGACCCTACCAGTGGTCTGACAACCACCTCATATCTCACTTTCCCTTTTCCTACATGAATCTCATACACACACACACACACACACACACACACACACAATGGGTCAGATGTACATACACTGCTGTCTCTCACAGCTCCAACACAGCTGACACATTCATCTGATACTAACCCAGCATACCCATATCATACACACATCCATCCCTCTCACACACATGTACCCCAGCATGTCTTAGACATGTAACACACAACCCATATTCAGAAGCATGCACCTTGTCTGGCTCACTGGAGTCCTTTCAGGGAATAGATTCAAGGGCTCTGGTTGACCAGGGTGCCTCTGGCTGCATTTTTCATACACCCAGGCCAAATTCAGCCACAGTGAAACCATGGACCAGGTACTGTAACCCCTCTGTAGCTCAAACTTCCCCTCCATCAAATTAGAGTGGTGGTTCATCCTGTTTTCTTAGGAAAGCTTATGGGGGAGGGGTCATAGGAACCAGAGAATCAAGTTCCTGGAAAGAAAGATTCCGCATAGATTCTGGGTGTCTTACTGAGGTCTCACGTTAAATCACGTGCACATGGGTATCTATTCACGAGTACACACACACACATGTGGGTACTACTCACTCTACTAAGCACTAGCTCCTATCTGTAAACACTACTGTTCAAACAGACCCATGCACACATAAAATACACATTGCCAGACTCTCAGGCCCCTGCATGCAGACAAACAAACACAAACACAGAATTTCACAGCTTTGAGAACACCTGAACTCCTTGGAGAAAAGGTGAGAAGGTGTCAGATTAACTTAATACACACAGTTTCTGAAGATATAGCCCACAACCTCGTCCAAATAACCCCACAAAAACAATCCTCAAACCTTCCTTACGTGTTCATCTACCACAACTACAGATACACAATCAAACTACCATCCAAAGTACAGGCTTCCCATAACCAGAGCCAAACCTGCAGACTTGGCTCCTCCCATGGCTGTCCACAAGCACACGGCCACAAGGACACCCACTCCCAAAGCAGTCCCAGGGCCACATTGGTTTGTGGGCACACAGGTGCACATGCACACACTCCCCAAAAGGCTCTACCTCTCAGAGGGCAGACACACACACACAACCACTGAGTGGCCCACAACTTCTAGAAGTACTGGGGGAGATGAAAGCAGGTCTGACTGCACATACCTGCTGGACAAACAGCTGCCAGGGACAAGGGATGAAGGAGAGGCACGTGCCCTGCCCCCAAACAGATGGTGAACTTCCCCACTGCCCAGCCAGACACAAATGAAAGAGGTTCCTTAAATCCCTCCTTCCCTCATCCCCACTCAAACCACAGACCAACCCCAGGCCTGTCCCAACCCAATGACTTGGCCCCCTCACTTCACCCATCTCCACCAGACACCCGGCCTCTGGCAGCCAGGGTGCTGGCAGAGCCCCTCCCTCCCTCCCATAAGCGTCCTTTTCAAGTCCCTATCCCAAGTTCAATTCCATATTCCAGAGCCTTAACAACCCCTGTCCTGCCCAGGAATCTCCACCCAAACCCCAGCTCTCCAGGGCTCCGATGTTTAAAACAGAAGCCTCCACTCTCAGTCTCTCACTACCAGCCATCTTCGCCCCTCACCACAACTGTCAACTCCCAGTCACAAGCCTGAGAAGCCTCGGCGACCCTCTCCCTCATTTTTCGTTTACCCTCGGAGGGGCTAGACCGATTCTGTGGTAAGAAAGAAACATCTGGTTCCACCTTCCTGGCGGGGGCGCAGCCACAGCCTCCCAATCCCCGCGCTCCCTCACCTGCCCCCGCCTGGCCATCGCGCCCTTCTCCCCACGGTGCCACCCTCAAGCCTCGGCCCTCATCCCCCCTCCTGCCCAGGCCTCACAGGCTGCACCTCCAGCCCTTCACCCGTGGACCGTCACAGACTGCGGCCCACGGTGGACCACGCCCGGCCCCTCACGGCCGCGCCCACGGCCCCTCACAGGCTGGTCCTCACAGGTCCCGCCCACACAGACCCGCCCCAAGCCTTCTCAGGCTCACACTCGCCCCGCAGTAAGGCCCCACCCACTGTCTCCCATAGGCCCCGCCCCACCGGCCCCGCCCACAGGGTTCGCCCACGCAGGCCCCACTCTCAATCCTTCACGGACCCACACAAGGCCCCGCCCCCCGCACAGGACCCACCCACTGTCCTTCAGGGGCCCCGCAGTGTCCGCCCACAAGGCCCCACCTACTGCCTCTGATAGTCCCCTCCCACACAGACCCCACCCACAAGCCGTCACCAGAGCCTCACAGTCCCTGCCCCAGCGTCCCACAGGACCTCACCAGCCCCTTCAGAACCTGATGACACAGGTTACCCAGGGGGCGCCACAGGACTCACGCTGGCCACGCCCACATTGGCCACGCCCACCCGCCCCACCCACTGGTTAACCTCGCGCCTCTCTCCCTCACCCAGACACGCGTCCTCGCGCGCCCCTCACGGAGACACGTCCCCGCAACCCTCGCGTGCCGCACGCGCTCTCGCACGCCCTCGCACCCGAGCCTGCGGGTCTCGGGCGCCCCACAGGCCCCGCCCCTCACTCCCGGCAGCGCCCCGGGGCTCACCTTCGCTGCAGAACTTGCCACCGAAGCCCGTGTGGCTGCAGTCGCAGCCCACCTCGCCGGGGGCCAGCACGGTGCAGAGGCCGCCGTTGGCGCAGGGGTTGCGCGCGGGCGCGCACAGCGGGTCGGCGGCGGCGCCTCGCAGGCCCTGGCTGCCGAGTAGCGCGGGGGGCCGCTCGCCCAGCTTCAGGTTGGCCAGGAGGCCGCGGAAGGGCGGTTCGTACTTGACTGTGCTGAGCGTGAGCGCCGAGAGGCGCACGTCGGGCGGGATGCCGCCCACGAACAGGTCGCTGGCCACCTGCATCTCGCGCCGCTTGGAGCGCACCTCGGCGGCACGGGCCTCGCCGTCCACCGCCAGCGCCGTGCGGCGCGCGTCGCGGGTCAGCAGCACCATGTGCCAGCGGTCGTCGGCCACCGGCGTGTCCAGTTGCAGCGTGGCCGGCTCGGCGCACGAGAGCGTGAAGCGCAGCCGCAGGCGCCCGTCCACCACCAGCAGCTCCAGGAAGTCGCAGTCTCCGCCGTCGTCCAGGTAGAGCAGCAGCGCGCGCGTGGCGTTGGTGCGCAGGCTGAAGCTGAGCTCGCCGCTGCTCGCCGCGCCAGCCCAGCGCGCGTAGCGAGCCCACTGCCCGGGGCCGCCACCGAACTCCAGGCCGTCTGCGCCCGCCACCAGCGCCAGCAGCAGCAACAGCAGCAGCAGCGGCGGTGGCGGCCGCCACCGACTCCCGGGCGCCATGCCTCCAGCGGCCCCAGCCCCACCCGGCCCCCGGCCCCGCTCAGGCCTCAGAGCCGCGGGCGCATGGGGCGGGGAGGGGGCCGGCGCCCCCCGCGCCGAGCGGGGCTACCTCGTCGGCTCACAGTGCCATGGGCCCGGCCGCGGGGCAAGGCGCGCAGAGGCCCACGTGCGGGCTTTCCTTGGGCGGCTGCAGCGGCGGCGGCGGCGCCCCTCCCCCGCTGCGGGCTGGGACGGAAGATGGGGGAGGGATGCCTGCGGGGAAAGAGAGAGGAAACGGTTAATGAGGGGCTTGGAGGAGGGGGGCCCCTAGGTGTCCCTTTTGTTTCCCTTTTGGACTTGAGGAGCTGCCCATGAGGCAAGAGACACCACCATGGACGGAGTACTGGGGGCCCAACACTTGGGAAGAGATGACACTCACGGGGCGGGGGGGTTATTATTGGTTTCAGAGGTGGACAGGTGGGGAGGTGACACGTTAGAGTGCAATAGGAGCCAACAACCCAAGTGTCCTCACCCTCACCCTCTCAAAGGACCCAGGTGTCAGGACCAAGGCCAGCTCCTGGGGCTTGGCCTAGGAACTCTTCTCCAGCTGGTGACCCTAGCTCCTTCTCCGAGCTGCCCAACCTCTGTGCCTGGCTCCCACCTCCAGTCATAGCTGTTCTCTTTCATCAGTTCTTGATATTGGATAATGAAGTTGCTAAATAATTCATTGGGATTAATTAAATGCCAATTCATCAATGGTATCACAGGGTAACCAGGCGGGGAAAGGGGCAAGGGAGAGAAGCTGGCCGAGACCCAGGTATCCAGGCCCCAAGCCCTCTCCATCCCTGCAAGGACACAGGCATCTGATTGTGTGTCTCCAACTCCCCCCAACCCATACTCACCCCTTCCCAGGCCCCAACCTTTCCGCTCACCAGCCCAGGTCCTTCCCAAAGCTAAATGTCTGTCACCCTCAACCACCAACTCCTGGTCCTCAGCCTCAGGACTGGCCCTACTACCCAGATTCTCTTCACCCCTCAGTTCCTCCTGCCACCCCCACCCAGGACTGGGGGAGCCACCAGGAGGCAGGCAGGCTCATTTGCATAAAATTGCCTTTCTGAAATGATTACCCTTGTAACGGGCTGTCAGAGAGCAATTTATACCCCACGCCAGGGAGGGGAATTTGCATCTCGTTAAACTCTGAGTCGTAATTATTTATATCCAACAACCCTCCTGAATATTGCATTGATTTTATTTTGGGGAGGGAGGGAGGGAAGGAGGTGGGGAGAAGCCTGGGAGAGAGGCAGGGAGGGGCCAGAGTTTAGGAAGAGACAAGGAAAGATTGAAGGGGGGGAGAGAGAAAGAGGAAGGAGAGAGGAAGCGCATGAAAAGTGACAGAGATGGAAGAGTGATGGAGGAGGAAGGTGGCCTGGTGGGCAGAAAAGAAAAAGAAGATAGAGAAAATTAAATTCCCAATTCAAACAGCATTTGTCAAGGCCCTGGATGCTGGGCATTTTTACAAATGTCGTTCTACTTAATCATTCAGAGAAGTCCCATTATTCCCATTAACCACCAGGGAAACTCACATAAGAAGTCCGGGACTTTCCCAAGGTCACACAGCCAATCAGCGGGGAACTGGGACTCAGATCCAAGTCCGTTCCACTCCAACATCCCCAGGAAAGAAACAAGGACAGGATAGCCACAGGTGTAGCTCAGAGGTGAGAGCCAAAAGAAGAGGAGAGGGCTGACTTGGGGAGGGGAACGTTGCAGGAGTGCAGTGAGAAGCCAAAGAGCTATGGGGGAGGAAGTTGGGGCCCCCAAAAAACCATAATGAGGGGATGAGCAGAGAGTGGCACATGTACAGAAGGCAGATGGGACAGAGAGGGCCTCAGAAAGCCATCGGGAGTGTGTGGGGAGCCATGTACAAGAGACCAAAAGAACCCAGCCCTCAGGTCCGTCCACCCAGCTCCTTCTGACAGCCGCCCTCCCAATCCTACAGGCTCCGAGGGGGACCCAAGTGTCCTACCCCAGTGCCTTTCCAAGGACTGCCCCTTCCCAGGCAGAGGGGAGGAGAATCTAGGCAAGCAGCCCCCACTCCCTACAAACACTGTCGAGGTTATATATAGCTTTGCCACTGCCTCTCCTCATTGGGTAATGGAGATAATTAACATGCGCGGGCTAATTAGCCAATCAAATTAAATGCAGCACCTGCTCCCAGCTTGATTGACGCCCTCCCCCCCACACACACACACCCCAGTCCTGGGCATAGGAGGGGGGGTCCCTCAGTCGTCGGGGAGGGAAAGGCCAAAGCGCCCCCACTTTTCCAGAAGGAGTAGCCAGAGACCCCAGCAGAGGCGCAGCCCCGTGGCCAGAAGTGACCATCCTCCTCCCTCCCTGCTGGGGTCTGGGTCTCAGTCTGGCCTGGCCTAGCCTCCGTCTGCCTCTCTCCCAGCCCCCACCCCCACCTCCGGACACTATTTTGGGGAGGGAATTAATTAGCTATCGATTTCCGCTGGCGGAAGGAATAGGATTCCGTGCTGATGTCCACTCACCCCCAAGCCTGGGAGAGGGGGGATTTCTATCCCCTGCCCCACTCCCAACCCAGTTCCCCTGCCATGCTCACATCCCCCGCCCTCTAGGGGAGTCGCAGAGGGGTTCTTGAGGAAGAGCCTAGGGAAGGGTCGCCCTCCATTCAGGGGGTTAGAGGTGGACAGTGAAGGATGGTGGGGAGGCAGGCAGAGCCTGGGAGGCAGGCCCTGGGTCCTAAGAGCCAGAGGGAATGTTACCTGGTTGGGGGGGGCGTTGTTGCGAAGCAAGTGAGAGTCCAGGAGGAGGTGACTGTGTTCTGTGTGAGGAGGGAGGCACGTGTCTGCCAGCGGCTGTGGGGCAGAGGCTGGGCTTATGCGGGTGCCTCCAGGGAGGGGTGAGGGCAGGGTCCGAGCCTGCGGCCCCTCAAGGCTCATTACTCATTCTCCCCACAGCCCGCAGCTCTGCAGCGCAGGCTGGCTTGGCTCGGTGCCGGGGGCGCAGGGGCTGCAGGGCTGACCAGGAGGACACCCCAGCCCTCCCTGAGTCCTTTCCCTAGGGACCCAGAGACCTTGGGGCAGCTTCAGGCTTCTGAGGCAGAGATATCCCCAAGAGGAGTGTGAGCTGAGCGGACACCTGGGTCCTTTCCACCCCACCCCCCACCCCATGCCCAGGAAACGTGCTGCTCTTTCCCTTCCTCCAGCCTCCCCACCCCAGGCCAGGCTCCTGCTGACCTAGCCTCCAAGCCACCCTTCTCCCAGGACACAGGGTGTCCCTGCTGACCTAGGGTGCCCCATCCTCCCTCGGCCCCTGGTACTCCACTCTCTGGCCTCAGCAGCAGCCCTTATCTCCAGAGCTCTCCTCCCCAGGGGCCTGGCCCATTGCCTCCCACAACTACATCAAGTAAACTGTGTCCCCTGGATTTGTGCAAGGAAATGGCCCCTCCCCTGGGCTCATGCGGTGCAGTGGAAGCCCCCCTGCACCCACAGTGTTTAGGCACTGTCCTCCAAGACCCACTCTTCTTCTCCAGTGCCCACTGCCAGTGCAGGGACATTGGCGAAAGCAGCCCCGGCGTACCCTGCATGCTCACTGGCATCCCCATGCAGTGCACACTGCTGGCCTGGGGCCACCACAGCTCTGGGGAGCTGACCTCCCCAGTAATCCCAGGATTCTGCACCCAGTCAGCTCCCTAGCGTCCCCTGCCCACAGATGGACCCTGCAGCCTCAGGCCACTGGTGACCAAAGCTGGAGGGGGTGGGGCTTGGGGTGACTAGGCTGCCCTCAGGACCCCTGCCCACTCTCTCCCCAACTCTACTCTCTCCCACTAACTCTTGCTGGGTCCTCCTAAGCCAGACAGCCTCCTCCTCATCCTCCCACAGCCAGGGCAGGGCCACTGTAGCCTCTGGGCTGAAACTTTTGGGCTCCAAATTCTGCATGAGGCGTGACCCCCATGTGCACTGTCTTATTTAATCCTCCAGGTTCTAGGAGGTACTTTTGTCACTCAGGCTTTCAGAGGCGGAAACTGAGCTTAGAACAATGTATTCACTTGCCCGATGTCACAGTGCGGGTGTGGGTCTGCTGGCTGCAAAGTCTATGGCCTTTCTTCTACCCTATACTGTCCCCAGGCCACAGGGCAGTGTCTGGGGCTCAGAGCCCACCCTCCTCTGAGCTGGCCTTCATAGGGGATACCACCCTCTCTACAGGCGCCCAGACTCTGAGCCCGCCCTGGGGCTGAGAGAAAGAGGCATCAGAGCTCATGGAGTTCATCTCTTTCACTTTTTCCTGAGATGGAGACTGAGTCCCAGAGAGGGGCAGCGACTGAGCCGGGATCACACAGAAAAGCAAGACTAGAACCAAAGTCACTGGACTTCTATTCTAGATGCTTCCCACTGTACCCACTGATCCAGACCTGGGCCTTCCTGCCCAACCAAAGTCCTCAGCCCCGACTCCACCAGTAAAAAGGGAGCAAATGGGTGTAAATTCTGGGGTGAGGAAGTCTGCGCCTCCCCTGGCAGAGCCCTTGGCCAGGGGCCCTCCCCCAGCATCTGCACAGCCCCCTCTCTGGCCATGCCAACACAAACACACACGCACACCTCCAGCCATGGGAGTGCCAGCCTCCCTCTGGCTCTCCTCTCCTCACGCCAGCATCCTCTCATGCCAGCTGGGAGTGAGACAGCAGGGGCCTCCCCCAGGCGCCAGGGAGGAAGAGCTGGGTTTACACACATTCTGGTGGCCCCAGAAGGCAGCACGTGGACAGGTGGGAGAAGTGCGTGTTATGGGGGTGAGATTTTGGCTCAAGCTAAAGAGAAACTTGCCGGCAATCCAAAGCCTCCAACAGTGGAGTAGGCTGCCTCAGGGGGTGGTGAGTTCCCTGTCTGTGGAGGTGTGCGAGCTGAAGCAGGACGACTACTGCTCGGAGATACTCAGGAGGGGGCTCTTGAATCATATGGGAGGGGGACATCAGACTGCTTGACCCATCAGATCCCTTTCAGGTGCAGAATGTTTTTTGGAAAGTCTCCTCTCCCCTTAAAACCCCAGGCAGGATTGGCAGACTGCATAGTTTTCCTATCTTGCCTTCCTGCCCCTTCCTGTGAGCCCTGATGACCTGGCAGAGACAAGGGAAGACCCCCAGCAGGTACACACCCAGCCACAACCTCAGCAGTGGGCAAACAAAAGTTAGTGCAGTGGTTAGAGGCACTGGCTCTGGAGCCTGGGTTCGAATACCAGCTCTACCCCTGTCTAGCTGTGTGACCTTTGGCAAGTTACTTAGCCTCTCTGTACTTCAGTTTTTTAATGTATAAAATAGAGATAATAATAATGTTGTCAAAATTAGAATTAATATATGTAAAGCACTTAGTACAGTGCCTAGCATAAAATGTGAAAAAGTGTGCCATATTAATGATGATTTTAAGACTCCTCAGCCTTTTACATTTGCAAAAGTACATGTGTATAGTGTTTCCTTTGATTCCCACCAGCACCTGGTAAGGGAAGTAAGCAAAGCAGGTATTATCATTTCCCTTCTTACACATGAGGAAACTGACATGCAAAGGGGAGAAGGGGCCCACCCCAGGTCACACAGCTCATAGGTGGCAGGGCTGGGACTCAGATTTGGTTCTGTCTAACTCCCAGCCCTCGTACCCTTCACTCTGCCTCAGAAGGTAGAAGAACAAGTGAATAGGTCCGAAGACAGGTGGGCTGGGAGTGAGTGGGCATGTCTGTGGGTCCCCTGAGCAGGTCTCTGGGCACATGGAGAGAAGTGTGAAGAGGGCTGGGCACAAGGGGTGGCAGCTCGAGGTGTGCAGGACAAGAATGCTGAATGCTGCCATGCGTGTGGGGCTGGGGAAATGGATGGGCTGGGGCAGAGGTACAATGGGGTGACTCGGTGGGGTGGGGGCCAGAGCACGTGGGACCATGGGGGTAGGCGGTGGGAGAGATGAGCTCCAAGTGTCCCTGTGTTTTGCACAGCTGGGGTACATCAACCTGGGCGGGTGTGGCCCAGTGATGCAGAGGGGACAGATGGTTTCCAGGGGCAGCCTTGTGAGTAAGCACAAGGTGCCTGGAATGTTCTGAAAAGTACCATGACAGGTATGTGTGTGTGTGTGTGTGTGTGTGCAGGGAAGGTTATGATAATGATGACAAAAATAGCTGCCGTTTAGTGAGGGCCTTCCGTGTGCCTGAGAAATACACCCAATGAAGAAAAGGTCACAGAGTGCTTAGCACAGAGCCAGGCACACAGTAGGTAAACAACAAATGCAGTTGTTACTGTTGTTATTGCCATCATCATCATCTCATCTACTCTTCATAACATCCCTGTGAGGTAGGTGCGAGGATCCCATTTTACAGGTGAGGAAACTGAGGCTCACTGAGGAGTAGAGCTGAGTCCATGCAGCCGCCCCCTCACCCCGCTGTGCTAAACAGCCTTGTAAACGACAACAGGTGCTGTGCACACACTGGAAGGTGTGCGCTGGACCATTTGTTGAATGAGTCTGGGAAAGCCCACAGGCCTGTCTGTGTGGAAGGGGCCGGGGTGGGAGAGCTGCTCCGACAGATGGAGCAACAGGGTGGGTGGCGTGTGAGGACACACAATCGGGGCATCCCCGTGGGGGCTGGGCCCGGGAGCTGTGAATGAATGGACAGTGTGTCTCCGCGCAAAGGCAGGTGTAGGGGCCTGCGTGTGAGGATTAATGTTGGGGGCGGGGCGCTGAGAAATGGGGAGTGGGGAGGCTCAGAGGGAGGCCAGGCATGGCTGAGTGCTAGGCTCCACTGGGAGGGATGGCGGTCATGGTCAGGACGGGTGGCAGAGCCTAGGGCTTGGGGGCTTTCTGAGGGTACAAAGATAAGAGAAAGAGTAACAGGGAGAGAGAAAGGGGGAGAGAGAGGGGGTGAGCCAAGACATAAAGGGTGTGTTCGCATGCATGCATGCACCTGTGTGCACACGCACGTGAACACATACAAAGGCCTGGGGCAAAGTGCTTAGGACCCAGACAAGCAGGTGGCACTTAATCATGTGCTTATTGGGGGGCAGGGGGCTGGTGTGTCTGGGAGGGTGTGCGTGTGTGGGTGTGTATACCTGGGAGTGATGGTGCGTCTGGCAGGGGAGGGTGTGTCCCAGGGAGTGAAGGCATGTGTAGCAGGAGCACAGGTGTGCCTGACATGGCCCGGAGCCTGCAGAGGTGAGTGGTTGGATGGGGCTGTGTGTGTCTGAGGGTGAGGGCTGGCGGTGCTGTGCTGGGGGCTCTGGGGGCATGTAAGGGCCTTGTGCGTGTCGTGTACATGACAGCAGGGTGTGTGGGGGAGGTCTCTGAGGCAGGCATCGAGGTGGCGGGGAATGTGGGTGGTATGCTGCTGGGAGGTGTATTGTGTACGCAGGTGTGTAGGCTTGTGTAGGTGGTGTGTCTGGGTGGGTGTCACCGAGCGTGTGTATCAGTGTCAGTGTCTGTGTCACTGACAAGGGCAGGCAGGAGGGAGCAGCCAGGCCCGGGTAGAGACTGAGAGTGCGGAAGGGAAGCCAGGTGCCCAGCCCCTCCGGAACCCAGCCCCCTCCTCTCGGGAGTCCCTTGTCATAAGGACTCAGCCCCGGCCAAGAAACCAGGGGAGGCCCAGGCTCCTGGAGAGAACTCCCCAGCAGCCGTGGCCTGTCTGCCAGTCCCGCCCACCCCTGTGGATCTGAGATGGGTCTGAAAACACTTGCTCTAGCAGGAATGAAGAGCCCCCCAGCCAGACTTTTCTCCCCTGCCCCAGAAAGATCCAGCCACACCTTGGATGCCAGCATCCCTGGAGCCATCCCTGGCAGCAGGAGGAATTAGGGACCTGAGCGGCTGAAGCACCCACAAAACGGAAGGCCTCATAGTTAACAGACCAGCAGACCTCCCTCCTCTCTTTCTTCCTTCCTTCCCCCTTCTCTCTTTCTCCTTCTCTGGCAAAAGACAGAGAATATAAAACCCTAAAGTCCACCCTCCCCCAAAAGGAATGCTCAGAGCCTGGGAAGATAGACTAGAAGGAGAGGCAGGAATGAATGAGAGACGCCCAGCCACCCACCACCCAACACATACAAAAATGAGGGTGTATGGAAGCCCCCAAGGTAGTCAAAAGGACTGGAGACCCACGACTCAGCCCTAAGATTTACTCCATCACTCCAGGTCTGGGCAGCCTCCCCCTTCACCTCCAGGCATCAAGAAACAACCCCCTTCCAGCCCTTGCTGGTTCAGTGAGGCCCCAAATGCCCTCTCGCAGGACTCAGGAGTGGGGTGAGAATAAAGGAGACAACAGCCCCTCAAAGCCAATTTTGCCTCCAAGAGCCCATCAAGGGTTCAAGGGCTCATACCCCAGCCCAAAGAACCCAGGGCAGACTGCTGCTTCAGCTGGGTGAGGAGGCTGGGACATCAGAAATGGTCCCCTTCTCTTTAGGGGTGGGGGAGCAAGCCCAGGGCCCTGCAGCTCCCTCTCCCCCTGCAGCACTCTCTGACCAGAACCTTGTCGCCGCCCCCAGCGCATTCCCACCCCAGCACAAGCCCCCTCCTACTGATTTCCCAGTCTCCCTCTCTCATCACCCCCAGCCTTCCCCCGCAAGCTTCCGCTCCTCTCCCTCAGACCCTCATCTCTCCACCAGCACAGACCATCTCTGCCTCAGCACCCTGGCACCTTCCCCTTTGCTCCCTCCCAGTAACCTCCTCTCCCCTTGGCTCCCGTCCCCAGGAAAGCCTAGTCCTCAGTGGGTGCCCCCAGAAGGAAGCCCTTGGCCTGGCCCTGCTCCTCCCCTCTCCACTTCTCTCCTCTCTCCTCGCCGGCCCCCTCTCCTCCTCCTCCCACGAAGCTCAGTTCTCGCTGGTTTCTCCCCTTTAGACCCTCCACAGCACAACAGCCCCTCTGGCCCAGCATTGCTTCCAGCACAGACTAGGGACCCTCTTTAGCCCTCTGAACGCCCCTCCCTCCCTCCCCCTCCCTTCCCCCCATGACCATCCCCTCCATTCGCCCCAGCTCAGGGCCAGTGCCCCTTCCACAGAGAGCCTCCGGCCCCCAAAGCCCCCCACCAGCGGCTTCCCCTCCTTGCTGTCACCCAGCCAGCCCTCTCAGCGCGGCGCCCCTACCCCCCATTCATCCTTCCTGCCTCCCCCGCCCCCTCCGATCCGCTCCCCTCACCCGACTCGGCTCCCACCCCCCGCCTGTCTCCGCCGCAGCCCCCCCTCCTGTACCTGGGTCTGGGGGCGCCAGGAGACGGAGGGTGGGGATCAGAGCTAAGGGCCGCCGCGTCTCCGGCGGGTGGCAGAGCCAGGACCAGCAGTGTCCGCCGCCTCGCGCCTCTCTCGCTCCCCGCCGCGTCCCCGCCCGCTCGCCCGCCGGCCGGCCCCGCCGCGGTGCCTCTCCGAGGAGGATGCTCCGCGAGTCAGGGCGGCTGCTCCCGCCGCCGCATCCCTGCAACACCGACTGACGGCAGCATCAGCACTAGGGCCCGCCCCCCAGGCGTGCGCATTGGACCGCGCTGCGCTAACGGACGAGCGGCGTGGCCAATGCGAAGGCGCAGAAGCCGCCAGTCCCGCGGCTCCACAGGCCCACCTCCCTCCCCCGCGCGGGACCCGGGCGTCCCGGCCCCGGGGCTCTTGCGCTCTTCCCAGCCTCTCCAGTCCTTAGCCCGGGCGCCCGGACCACCAACCAGGCCCACCACCAACCCAGCCTCAAGGTCTTTTCCGGGAACTCAGGCGCCCTAGCCCATCGCCCTTTGGGTTGGGCTCTTGGATCCCGCACCCACCCTCCGGACGGCGGATCTGTGTGGCAGCGCCCAGGGCTGGGACGAGCCGAAGGAGAGGCTGTGGACCCGGACTTGGGGCACCGCGGGAGCAGGACTGGCGCGGGGCCGGGGCCGCAGCGCCCTCTGCTGGCTACGCCCTGGGGCGGGCCGGGTCTGCGAGGAGCTTAGGGAAGGGGGACCCGGTCCACGGCTGCCTGCCAGGGGGCTTTTTCCAACCGGTAGCCTGGCCCCGCCTCCCACCGCCTGGGGGCCCCCTAGCTTGGAACCCCCAGAACTGAGGAGGGAGGGGCTTTGCTGGGATAAGCACAGAGGTGGGGCGGGAAGGGAGAGAAGGGGTCGGGGTAGACCTAGGAGCTTGGGGTTTCCCAGTCCTGCATGGAGCCCTGGGCTGGGGTGGGAGTAGGTTTGGGAGCGAGATTGCGGCTTCATATACCTGGTCACTGAGGGAAACTGGCAGCAGCCCCCTTCTCCGCTCTCCTCCCCCAACCTATGAGTTTCAGAGTTAGTGTGGTACTGGAGTGTAGGTCTTCCCAGTAGGGGCGTCTGCATCACCGTGCATGTGTACGAAAAAGGTGGACCTGGCACCTACTCTATGTACCACAAAGTTGGACACTGGGCTTCTGAATGAGGCAGCGTGTGTGTGTGTGTGTGTGTGTGTGTGTGTGTGTGTATGTGACACCTCACACTCAGGCAGTGTGAGGTCCACTCAGCCCTCACAGTAGGACCTGGCACCTACTGTGTGTACCACAAAGTTGGACACTGGGCTTCTGAATGAGGCAGCGTGTGTATGTGTGTGTATGTGTGTGTGTGTATACACCAGACTATTCTGCCAGCTCACTCCAGGACCCTAATTTCTGTTGCAGGGTCTGTGATCTGCACAGCTGGTGGTAGCTGGCGCTTCCTTAGCCAAAGGCAACAGGCAGGAACACGCATATTCAACCATTAATGCATGCACATGGGGACACAGAGCCATGCATACCTATCCGTGAACAGGAGGCATTCCCAAAGAGACACACAGGGGCGCCTGCAGAAATGCCCCACCATGGTAAGACACCCACAGGAAGCACATACTTGCCCAAGAACACACACACACACACATACACACACACTTGTACACACAGGTACCTACACACTCAGAAATGAATATATGCCCAGGGAACAGGTGCACGCAGGGGACCTACCCAAGGGGTCATCCTCCCCCCTGAAGAAGTTTGCACAGAGTGTTCAATTACTGAATGGATGACTGTGGACAACCACCACCAGAGGGAACCTCCCTCCCCAGCCTGTGAGGGGGACCCAGGAAGGGCTGTTTCCTAGGGGTTGGGAAGGGCAATCCCTGAGCCAGGTCCCAGACTTAAGGCCCACTCTGACCTTGAAGAGACCCTCAGGTCATCCTGACAAAGGCCACTGAAGGAGCCAGAGAATGGGAACTGCTGAGTCAGGGCCTGTGGATGTGAAATCACCTCTCTCACCCCACAGCCCACTGCCCCGCCCATTCCCCACTGCTCCTCTTCCTGCAGCTTCCTCAGACTCACACATAATCTCTCACACACACACCTGTCCATCCAGGCACCAGGGCATACATGGACAGACAGGGGCAGTGACTCGGATTAACTCTCAGACCCTTATAGGTAAGCCTGGGCAGGGAGGGAGGTAAGGGTGAGCACTTGTCTCCTGTCCCCATCCTTAGCTTTGCCCATCAAGGGCAGGAAAGGTCACCTGGCAGCTGCTGCACCTCCCTGCTCCTCCCACCTACAGGGATGTCTCTCCGCAAGGTCCTCCATGCAGTTGGGACCTACCACCTCAAGACACACCCCACATACACATACAGGAACCCACCCAATGTGGACACTTCAGTGATATGCTGAGGACACGCCCTTCTCCCATACACACAGGCCAGTGGGGACACACGGGGGAGAGGAAATGCAGTGAATACAGCATGCATGTCCGTGCACACACATGCACGCACACACGCACAGAATGTGAAACTCAGACATATGCAACCATGAAAAGACAGGCACACATCACATCCCGGTTGGGGCAGAACTGGGCACACATATGCATATGCACACACACACACACACACACACACACAGGGAAGAGGCCAGGCTGGAGCTGGGGGGTGGTGGGAAGGGGAGCCGACCAGGCTGCAGGGATGGAGGCAGCAGTGCAGGAGGCGGGTGGCGCAGGAGCGAGCTGCTCTTCACAACACAATCGCCGTCTGTTGTTATAGCAACTCAGCCCCCAAATCGTGAAACGGATATTACAGCCTCAAGAGGGGGAAGGGCTGGAGGGGGCTGAGGACAGAAGGAGGAGCAGGGGGGCACTCAACAGGGGACAGGGCTGGGGGGGACCCACAGGGGGCAGGCCTGAGCTGTTGGAAGGGAGAAGGGGGTGACGCAAAATAAGGACTAAGCCAGGGTGAGTGGGATCTCAAAGGTGGAGATGGACCTGAGGTGGGGGGACCCTGGAGGGGTGCTGGGGCATTCATGGGGGAGCTGAGGCCATTACCATGTCCACAGATATTGTGCTTTGGACTTGGGAGTGCTCAAGTCTCCATCCCCAAGACAATCCCACAGCTGCTGTAGGACACCCCCAGTTTGGGGGGCTGTGGAGGTAGCTTGCATTCTCAGGGATGCTGTCTGGAGCCTCCTGACCCCAGGGGCAGCCTGGCCCAGCTTCAGAAGCTTTAGGAAACTCCCAGACCAGCTTTAGAAGTGGCCTCAGCCTTCTTCAGGTAGCGGTGACCCCCAAAACCTCTGTGCTGCAAGCTCGGGAGGGAAGAGCTGGGTTGGGAGAGGCTGCCGGAGGCTGAGAGCAGGATCAATATGCATTTCCTCTGGAAGTCACTGTCCTTCCGGCTGGCAGCAGTACCAGGCCGCTGGGAGGCTGCAAGGCCAAGGAGTGCAGCCCCCATCCTGAGGCACGAGCCCAGCAGGGGCCTATGACTGCGCAGTCCCTCTCTCCCTCCCTCCCTTCCCCTGCAGCCAGCACTCTGGGCTGCCCCCTCCCTCCCAGGACTCCAGCACCCCATTGCCGGAGGTGTCCAAGCAGGAGCTGAAAGGCCACCTGTCAAGCAAAGGAATTTTGTCTGTGGGCTCAAAGCTGAAGGTTATACATGACCACTGGGCCCAGCAATTCTGGGGTGCAAAGATGCTCTAGTTTCAAGTTTTAGATCCCCAAGATTCTGGACTCTTCAAGATTCTTATGTTCCAAGGTTTTCGAGTTCTATCTAAGGTTCTGTCCCCAAGGTTCCAGACACATGAGATTCCAGACCTCCCAAGTTTCTCCAGCTACAAAGCTCTAGATCCTAAGATTGTAGTCCTTGTAATACAGCCCCCCCAGGATTCTAGGGTCTGATGATCCAGGTTAATTACACGGGCCTTTTTATTCCATCTGGAAAATACAAATATTCACAAGAGTCTGTACAACCTTAGGGACACCAGCCCAGGCCCTATCCTTAGCCGCATGCCACCCTCACGCCCACCCCCAGCCCCAGCCTCCTGCCCCAGCAACCCCAGGCTCCCTGCTCTGGTCCAAGTGTTTTCTCCAAGGCAGGAATGAGTCCTTGATCCAGTCACAGCTGGGAAAAGAAAAACAGAGGTTGTGAGGAGTCACTCCCCGGCCTGGCCTGTGTCATTTGGACAGAGCACTGATTTCCCTAATACCCTCCACCCCACCCCAGCCCTAAGTAGGGAGGCTCCGCTGGCTGTGGGAGGACTCACCATCGATTACAAGTGGATGTCAAACACCCCATCTTCCACCGTCTGCACCTCCTCCTCACGGATCTCTGCTGGGAAGGAGGGGTTGTCACAGAACCCACTCCAGGGTCCCTGTGACCTCGGCAGCCCTTCCCCCCATCACAGGAGGCACCCGCCCCATCCCAGAAGCAGACCCATCCACCAAAAATCAATTCCCTAAATGACCTAATGGCACAATATTTGAGGCCCTTTTTCTAAGTTTTCATTTTGCTGCAGCTTTTTCGCAGCCACAGATTTGTCAGTGCAGTTTGCTGTGTGTACTTCACATTTTAGACCCCCGCACTTCTGGAAGGCTCAATGCAAATGGTTTTATCTCTTCTATTTTTGAGGACTTTGCCCTTTGCCTGCCTCTATTTTTTTTAGGACTTATACCAAGCCAAATGGTTGTGGTCAACTGTCTTAGACCCCAGTTTAACATAGTTGCTCAGACTGTTCTCAGCAAAATAATCATTTGGCCAATTGTCATTCAGCAAACTGACCTAAAGCCACCAGAGACCCCAAGAGAGCCACGAGTAGATTACTAGGACCAGGACTTTTCTCAGGACAGCCTCTAGAGCAGCCAAAAAGGGAAATGCAGGCAAGTGGCTCATATAACACCTTCTCCGATCCTTTATCAATCCCTCTAACAAAATAAGAGTGTGCCTGGAATCTTAAGGCTTCTTACACTTTAGACATCTTTATAAATTAGGGTCTCTCCTCCTCAGCCTGAGAAGGTCGAGGGCTCCCTGGCCACCTTCTGGCACCCTTACCTGTCCAACACTTTCTTATTGTCCCATGAGAATAAGAAAATGATGAACTCTGGAATGGTTTCCATCCTGCATAAGTTAATACTTTGCCACCATGGCCCTGGATCCCTCCCTCCCAAGGCCTGTGCAAATGAGACTTACCTGGAGGCCGGGAGGCTCGCCTGCCAGGGCGGGGCAGGGAGAAGCTGAAGGCGCGATGATGATGGTGGGTGTGTGTGGGTGAGGGTGAGGGTGCAGACCCCTCCAGACTCACACTCTGGGCCCGGCGCCGGCACTCCACTGACAGGCGGTCCTTGCACTGCTTGTGGCAGTTCACACCACAGGCTGGGGGAGGGCAAATGGGGAGCCCAGCCAGGGCCATGGGTCAGAATCCCCCCCCATCCCTTCAGGCAGGCCTCTCCCCAGGTTTCTTTGCACCCGAGCAGCTGCCCCACCAAAATAAGAATCTCCTTCCAAAGTGCTTTCTTCACCCTAAATGCCAGTCTATGCCCTCTCCAACATTCTCTGTCCCGGCAGCTGCCTCACCAAAATAAACATCCTCTTAAAGGCTACCCTTTCACATCAATCAGCATGCCTCTCTGGTTCCCAGGGACTTCACTGCTTGGCAATTGCCCCACCAAAATAAGAATCCCTGCCCTAATAGTAACTCTCCCAAAAGCACTGCCCAGCAGCCATGCCATTCATTCCGTCTCACCTCGGCATTTGAGGCCCTGCTTGTAGATGCCCAGGATCTGCAAGAGAGGAAGGGGCCATGCTGGGGAGGGAGGGACTTGGAGGTGATGACTCTCCCTCTCCTTTCTTGAGGGCAGGGACTGGGGTCTTAGAGCCGCCTCACAGACAGGGACAGAACCACAGCAAGAAGAAAGGCAGGTGGAATTAACCAGGTTTGCCTCGGCTGAGAAGGCTCTGGCAGGGGCAGGCCAGAAGGCGCGGGGCATGGGTGGGATGAAGTCAGGGCTGGAAGGGAGTGGCTTGGGTGGCGAGCAGGTAGGGGGCGCTCACCAGGGCTTTGCAGTGGCGGCAGGCGACCGGGCGCAAGGAGTTGCTCTCCTGAAAGTTGTGTACGAAGCCCATGCGGCCGCCCAGCACAGAGCTGGAGCGCAAGAAGTAGGAGACCATCTCCTCCCTGCTGATGCAGCCATCCCTGCAGGGGGGTCGGGGTGGGTGCCTCAGCTCGAGCCCTCCCAGGACTGCCCACCACTGGCCTAGCTCATCCCTCTCAGAAACCCCTACGAGATAAAAGGTCCTCACTGGACTTCAGACTCCTGGTGCAGGGAAGAGAAAGCACTGGCAGTTGTAGTAGCTGCCGTCAACTGGTGTGTGGTCTTGGGCAAGTCACTTTCTCTGGGTTTCCTTCTCAGAACAATGGGGATCATATTCCCGCCCTGATCACTTCACACTTGATGTGCAAAGTTAAAGGGCTGTGCAGTTTCCTGTGGAATCACCAGCCTCAGGTTCCCAAAGCGTGCTCTGCACACCAGTCAGGAGCCCTGAGGATTAAGAGCTCTCTAGGGAGTTCTGGGCCAGATGAGATCAGGGAAAGCTGCATCCCTCTCACTCTCCCATAATCCTGCTGGAAAGATGCCTGCAATCTAGGGTTCCCCACATAACCCGGGGCTTCCAGCAGAACCCTTTTCTTCCCTTATATCTTAGGGAAAGAATGAACATGTGTTCTGGACACAGACCTCAGTTCAAATCCCAGCTCTACTTCCCTGCCACGTGACCTGTGGCTAGTGAATCTCCCTGTGCCTCAGTTTCTTTATCTATAAATGGGGATAATGAGAATTCCTATACCTCATAGGATTTTTGTGAGGATTCAATGAGAAAATGCACGTGGCGTGCTTACGACAGTGTCCACGCAGGTCGTGGGTCCTCAGCCACTAGGTCTGACCCTCGTTTGGGACTCCCACCCACTGTATTTGGGGGTCCATAATAGATCCAGGTGGCCCTTCAAATTAATGGCACATTGGGACAACTGGCCATTGAGAAAAAGATATAAATCTAGATGCCTACCTCATACTGTACATGAAAACTAAATTCTCACTGAATTGAGAACACTAATGTAAAAAATAAAAATCATAAATGCACCTGAAAAGACATAAGAGACTAATTTTGTAATCTGGAGGGGCTGAGAGCCTTTCTACACATAACACAAATCCAAGAAGCCATAAGGAAAAGACTGACATATCAAACACACAAAATTTTTTAAATTTTATATGGAAAAAGACAACATAAATGACAAACAGGGAGAAAATATTTGCAAACATATTCGACAGCAAAGAGTTAACATCCATTAACAGATATGCTAGAAATCAATGAGAAAAAGACCAATGAACCTAGTAGAATAATGGACAAGGAATATGAACAGGCAATTAACAGAAGAAATGTAAGTGGCCAATAAACATATAAAAAGATCTCCTATCCCCATTACTATTAAAGGAATGCAAATTTAACCAAGATACCATTTGCCAATGAGACTGACAAAATTGTAAAGCTTTTTATAGCATCCACTGTTGGCAAGGAAGTTGGGAAGCAGGCACTTGTACACTGCTGATGGGCGTGCAAACTGCTATAACCTTGTCTGAGGTCAGTTTGGCAGCCTCTCTCCTAATTTAGAATGTGCATATCTCTTGATCCAATTATCCCACTTCTAGGAATTTCTCCTACAGAAATACTGGCCTGAGTGTATCAAGTAAAAGGATGCTCACAGCAGCATGGTGTATAATAATAGTGAAAAACAGGAACAGTCTACATGTCCATCAGCAGGAGAACGGTTAGGAAAATGATGGGCTAGCCATACAGTGGAATACTCTGCAGCTGTTCTAAAGAATGGGGTAGTTCTACATGAATCCACAGGGAAAGATGTCTGTGATAAAGGGTTAAGTGGAAAGTAAACACAAAAGCAAAAAAAGCAAGGCATGCAGTTCTGTCAAGACAGTGATTAAAAAAGAAAAAGAAAAGCAAAGAAAACAAGAAAAAAGAAAACCCCACTGCTACAAATACCTGGATGCTGGTTAAAAATATATCAAAAATTGTTTAAATGCACAGGTGATTTTGCAAGAAAGAAATGGTAACTGCCAAGTTCCAGAAACAAAGATGGGTTTCATGATGAAGCAGTGAGCTAGGCGGGTCACGGGAGGGAGCTGCTGGTCTCCTTCTTGGTGCTGGGTTTTAATACCCAACCAAGGGCCAGGCGCACAGCCTGGGGCCTGCGTGAGGCAGAGAGTTAAGGCTGAGACCCCTCCGTGAAGCTGGGGTCTCCAAAGTCTCAAAGGGCTGCACCCTCACTGAAAAGGTGGCCTGGAAAAAAATCCACCCACCAACCCAGGGAAATAACATGGAACTCGAATACCTTTGCCTCAACTCTGGGAGAAACAACAAAGCAACCACAACAAAAGCCACAAGCAGAACTGGATTTATACCATAATCCTGTTTGTCTGTGAAACAGACACCAAACATGCAAAATCTCTATCAGTTTGCATGTGCATAGGGAAAAAAACTGGAAGGGTACACATATTGTCAAACCATTAACATTGTTAACAGTGTTTAATCATGGTAACCTCTACTGGTAGGAGAGGAGGGAGGCAACTTTCACTTCTTTCTTTAAGCACTTTGTTCATTATAAATTTATTTGACTAGCTGTTTTTTTTTTTTTCCTCGCCATGGATTTTTGTAACATGGACATAAAAAACAATAGATTCTTGAAATCCAGGTAACATTAAAAAATAAATCGACCTGGGATGGACTTAAATTTTGATTGGGGTTTCGTCTGCTCAGCAAAGATGGGGCATGAACATGGTTGCAGGGGCCATGCTTAACCTACTTCAGAGAACCAGCTGTTTTTCCAAATTGTCAGCGTACGAATTGTTGATAAGCAAGTGGGTGCTGCTAATTACAGGCATTTCTTATCTATTCATTAAAACAGGCTACCCAGGAGCTCGACTTGCCCACACTTTTTGCCAGCTGTGAGCTCCACAAATAAAACAGCACTTAATAGCAATAGTCCCCAGGCCATGGTCTTTGCAAGATTCAGGTGGAGCCCCCCATCTGTCTGAATTAGTGAGGTAACATTGCGCCTCCCCAGCTGGTAGCCTCCCCTCCCCAAAAAAGCAAGAGTCCCTCCCCATGTGGGTAGCTTCCCCGGCCAAGGTCGTCTGGTTCCATGGCCTGGTATTGCACATGAGGAACCCGAAGCCCGGGGGAAGTGGGCTGGGCTGCCTTCCCTCTGCCCCAGTCCCCCAGTCCTCCTCACTGGTTCTGGTCGAGGTCCCCAAAGGCGCTGAGGTAAGGGAAGTTCCCACGGATGATCTGGAACTCTTCCTGTGAGATGTGGCCATCCCCATCGACGTCAAAGTTCCGGAACACAGACTGGGGCACACAGAGGGACATACGGGGTGGGAGAGGGACAATAAAAGGAACGTCGGGACCCGTCCCTTTCCATGTTCCCCGTCCGTGTTATGAAGGATGTCTCGGAGAGGTTCCCCCACTCCACCACGGGGACCTCAGTCCCGTGCAGCCAGCCTGCTGTACCCTGTGCCTCCTGGGGACTGAGCACTGGTCCTCGAACATGGCACTAGTGCTGGCTCCCAAGCAGTGCTCTGGCCACCCAGCCTTTACTGACCACTGCTTCTGTCCGTGGCCGTTCCCCCACCGCGCAGGCTGCAGGAGTCTCACCTCCACCATCTTCTCGATGTGCTCCACCACGAGGGCCTGGTCCAGCTTGGGCTTAGCAGCTGAGGTCCACTCCTCCAGCACAGGGGGCCGGGGAGGCGGTGTGCAGCTTGTGGGGCTGGTTGGCTGTGGGAACAATCAGGCCTGAGCTAGGGCCAGAAGTGGAGGGAGCCCAGGGCCCAGGGGACCAGAGCGGGGAATCTCGGGGAAGAAGGGGGCCTGCCCAAGGCTACTTCCCTGCCCCGAGGTTGCCTCTGTCCAATAAGAAGTAAGGGTGAGGTAGGTAGCTTCTAAGAGCTCTTCCTGTCCTCATATCCTGGGATTCTCAGGTGGGCCAAGTGAGGAAGCGGGGAGTCCTTCCCTCACCGAGGACTTGGAGCGTGGCTCCCGCTGCAGGGACAGCTGGTACAGCTCATCCTCTGTCTGATACTGATCCAGAGACACCTGCAACACACAGGTCTGATTACACCCACTGGCCCCTACTGTTCACAGTAGCCCATGGCCCAGAGTCCAGAGCCCAATTCAGAAGCCAGACTCAGGACAAAGCCTGGCTGAGAACTCACCCCAGCAACCCCACGCTGGCCTAGCACATAGACCAGACCACAGCTTGGCCCCAAACCTTGAACACAAGGCACTGCCAAGATATCAGCCAAGAAACCAGGATAGAACCCAGCCTCGAGCTCTGAGATTCACCTAGAATCCAGCTCAGATTTCAACCCTGATCCTGTCCAAAGCCCAGAAGCACCTAAGAACTCACTCCAAACCCAAAACCTAAGTTCCAACCAATGTCTAGAACCTTATCTATAACTAAACCAGAACCCAACCCCCACCATAGACCCCCAAACCAAGTTCAAGGCCAAGCCCAAAACTTCACTCAGAGCCCAGGACCATGTTTAGAAACCACCCCTGCCTGCAGAATCCAGAGCTTGGCCCCAAGCCTTAAACACAACCCACTGCCAGGAACTCAACCCAGGACTCAGGCCCAGCCTCAAACACAGCACACAATCCATGTGCCAGCCTCAAGATCAGACCCCATCTCAGCATTCACTCCAAACCCTAGAGCTCAGGTTAGATCTGAGCTCCTTGACCAGAACCCCAAACCCAAAGCCAAGGCCACAGCCAGGACCAGATGGAGCTATCAACCCCTGGTGCCTGGCCCCCTGGCCTACCTGCCCCCAGCCCCTCACCGTGAGCAGGCTCAGCAGGTCGGGGTTGGCTTGCACCGGTGGCCGCAGGCTGGTCACCATAGCCAGCTCTTCCAGGATGCTAAAGAGCTGCTTCATCTTGGCCCCATTGAGCTGGGTCCTGGCAGGGTCCAGCCAGTCAGGTAGTGCCAGCTGCAGGGCCACCAGATCCTTAAGGTGCACACCCAGGATGGGGAAGCGGAAGCCCACACAGGCCGCCAGCCGGCGCCGGTAGTTGCCGTAGTTGCCCGTGGCTGTCACTAGTTCCATCAGACCTTCCCAGAGCTGGGGGAGGGGGTAGGCAGAGGGTCACACATACACGCCCCACTCAACCATCCTCCCCACCTCGGCCCTGGAAATGTGGAAGCAGAGGAAGAGGAGTCAGGATGAGGGATAGATGAAAGAGTAAAATCCTCCCACACTCTCCCCCAGCAGCAGTTCTCTCAGCCCCTGGAGGTCAGAGTTCATAGGTCATGAGTTCAAGGCAACACCCACTGCCAAACACACCACTAGACCTAGGCACAGGTGTTCATCAACATTTAACAGAAAAAGAAACCAAGGCTCAGGGCGGCAAGGCAGCACAGGGCAATGACCTAGAAGAATGTTCCTAGCTGCATTGTCCATCCATAACAGCAAAAACTGGAAAAGCCCCAAATGTTCAACAATAGAATAGACACATAAAGTGGGATAGACTCACAATAAAATATTATATGGCAATGAAATGAATGAACAATTGCTCCACATAACAGAATGAAAAGAATCTCACACCACGTGAAATGAAAGAAGCAAGATATAAAATAACACATGACATGATTCCATTCATTTAAAAACAGGCCAAAAAAAAAACACCCCACATTGTTTTGGGATGCATAGGTAAGTGGTAAAGCTGTAAAGAAAGCCAAAGTCATCATCACAAAAGGCAGCCATCAGGTACCTCTGGTGGGAGGGAGTTATGCTCTAAGGTGCTGGGAGCTTCGGGGGGCTGGCGATTTCCTACTTCTTCACGTGGGTAGCGGTTACACAGGCATTTTCTTTATAATTTTTCTTTAAACTATTAATATGTTTTATATACTCTTCTATATGTATATTACCCAATGTGTTAAAAAAAGGAGAAGGAGAAAAAGTGTAAGCTTCGGGGTGAGACAGACCTGTGAGCCCCCACTCTGCCATTTCCATCGTGCGACCTGGGAAAAGCACTTAACCCCTCCAAGCCTCAGTTTTCTTATCTGTCAAGTGAGGACAGTCGTGCCAGCCCCCAGCACTGCTGGCAGGACACAGTGAGGCCAGACCTGGGAAGCACTGGCCAGTCCCCTGTGGCAGGCACCTTGATGGTCTCAGGGCTGACGTGGCTGTGGGTCTCCTTGAGGCGGGAGATGGAGCTGTGGCTCAGGCCCCCGACCACCGCCATCAGCGTGTTGAAGTTCTGCAGTCGCAGCAGCTTCTGGGAGGCAAATGGGGAGGGGGAGGCAGTGAGTCACCAAGTGGGCCCAGAACTTAGCCCAGCCTTTCTGGAGAGAGGCAGTGGGTTTGTGGAAAGGAGGGCGACTCAGCCAGACTGACAAATGGGGAGGTCGAGGGTGCAGGGAGGGGCAAGCACCTCTGCCACGTGGACGAAGTGCGTGATGACCAGGGCCCGCTGCGGGGCTGTGGGCTTGCTGAGGATCATGAGCTGCACCCACTGCGAAACACTGTTGAAGAGGGAGATGAATCGCTCCAGGACAGGGTTGTCCACGGTGCAGCCATGAGTCACAAAACTGTGATAGTCCTGGAACTGGGACGGGTGGGAGTGGCCTTAGCGCCTTGCCAGCCTCTCCCCTCATGGATGGCCACTCCTCAACCTCCAGCTGTCCTTGATGGTTACACTGTAACCCCAAGCCCACACTGTGACCCAGCCTAGCCCAGGGACCTTACCCCTCTTGGGACCCCCTTATAGCCCACACCAGACCCCTGGTACCAAGCCCTCGGGCCACACCAGGATCTTGCAGAAGGAGCGATACTCCAAGTAGGTGAGATGCTCCGCCAGCTCCAAGGGGTCCAGGTGGTCAAACAACAGGGACATCTTGCGCTTTTTCTGTTCCACAGGGTTCCGCTGGGTCACCTGCCGCTTCCACTTGTAGGTGGGGCTGGGGGAGCAGGGGTAGTGAGCCCTTTGCTGGAGATGTCCCATGCCTTGTGGCCCCGCACTCACGCAGACACGCCACTCAAGCTGACTGAAGACCTCCACAATGCGCGGCACTGTCCTAGACACTAATGACCCCAGTCCCAGCAACTCCTCCATATCTCCCACCCCCGTCATGCACTCAACACACGTTTATGGACAACGTACTCTGTGCCAGGCACTGTGCTAGGCGCTGGGTATACAGAGATGAGTAAGACACGGTTCCTGCCCTCGAGGAGCTCACAGTCTACTAAGGGAGACAGACACAGAAACACACAATCACAAAACAGCGTGACACATGTGCAGAAGTCTTTGTACAGGAGTCTGTACAAAATGCCATGGGAGAACAGAGGAGGGGACAACAAATTCTGCTCTGGAAGAGCTCTGAACCCTCAGAGCCCAGACTTTACACTTGAGCCAAGTCTTGGTAACATGGAGGAGGAGGCAAGGGGAACGTTATGAGCAGACACCACGGTGGGAAAGGATGCAATGGCTCAGACAATGGCGAGTGGACCCACGTAGCTGCAGCATGAGGTGTGGGGGATGGGCGGTGGGCTGTGGGAGATGGACAGGAAGGCCAAGCTGATGTCAGACTACCAAAGGCCTTAATGCTCAGATGAAGGCGATAGGGAGCCATGGAAGATTTTTAAGCAAGAGAGTGACATGACCCTCACTCATTCAATTCAACAGACATTTATTAAGCACAGACGGTGTAGGATGCTGAGTGCCCCCTAGCCCTCTGAGCTCCCCCCACGCACACGCTCTCGATGTCAATGAGGCTGCTGTGCCGGCGGTTCCCTTCTTGGTCTAGCAGAGCCTTCAGCTCCTTGATCTGCTCAGCCAGCTCCGGGTTCAAGTCAAACTCCGCTGGGAAAGCTGAGATCCAGTACCTAGTGGAGGGGTGGAGTCATCCGAGGCAGCCCCCCGCATACCCTAGTGGGCTACCCAAGGAACTAAGTAGCACCGCAGACCCCCAAAGAGGGGCAAAGAGCCTCAAACTGTGGTTCTCCCTCTCCCAGCTCTTTCCTTCTCCAAGTTACAGAAGACCCTGAGACAACCAACCCCACTGGGCAGATAAGAAAACTAAACTTCAAACCTACACCACCGAACTCCTAGAATAGCGCTCTGTCCACACCTTCGGGTTCTCCTGAAGCCTGGGAGAACGGAGCAAGAGGAGGGGCCCAAGCCCGAGGAGGAAGACTCACCTGACCAGGTGGCACGTTTTCACCTGCAGTGAATTGGAGTTCTCCTTCCGGGATTGTTGGTAAGTGAAGGAGAGTCAAGGAAAGCAAGGACAGCGCCTAACTCTAGAACCTCTAGAACGAGAGGCAGGGGATGGGGCTGAGT